>BGPT01000431.1:295572-322976 GCA_003297045.1 Symbiodinium sp. clade C Y103 | reverse complement strand
CGAAAAACGAAACGTCCGTCCACCGCGTTTTTTTGCTCTCCCCAGCCAGGCTCTGGCCTCACCTTCCCAAACGGGCCCAAATCAGAGCCTCCCCCCCCCACACCCCCCAGATTAGCTTCGCTTCGCTTCGCTTATACCTATACTCAGCCCAGGCCTTCGGCTGGCTTTCGTAATTATATCATATCATGTATGTATATAAAGAATGTATAAGGATAGGGATGAACGTATTGATCTAAATACCTATGATGTCGACCTACGGATATGGATACCTTAGATCGATCAATGGATAGCTTCTCCAACACCAAAATTTGCATTTCCAGCGCCAAAAAGAGAAAGGGAAACGGGTGGATCAGTACCAGAAACCCATATGGCCAACTATCAATGGTTTAAGTTGGATGGCGTCAAAATTATCTATTGGTCAATACCTGTTTGGGGTTCAAAAATCCAATGTGTTTCCTATTTGTCAACCATATTTTGTGGCTTAGAGTTCCCACTTTTTCTAGGTTTGAACTCCGAAAAATGTGTGTAAATCCCATGGTTTGTCCCTTTTGCCCATCACCAAAAACAACAAAATAACTTGAAATCTCTCAAAATCCTTCGTTTTTCTGGTTGAAACTCCCCAGCTTTGCTAGCACCTCCCAGCCGAACCAACCCCACGGGCCTCCTGGGAGATGGACGCGCTGATGCGCGTGGCCAGTACTGCCAACAGGTCCAGGACTTCGGCGTCCCGCGCTTGGGGAATGTTGCTGCGGTAATCCGCCAGCACGGGCTCCTGGGGGGGTTGGGCGGTGGAGCCGTGAGGGCCGGGTGACAAAGGCTGGGTTGGCGAACGAAGTGGCGGATTTATGAAGAATATATCGAACTAGTGAGGGTCAAACCAAGAAACATCACTGGGGTCATTGGACACAGCATAACAACCGCATGACAACCGCATAACCAGGCCCATTTTGCCCAACTTAATCTGGTCATCAGCCTGCTGAAGAGCCTGGAACTGCACTCCACTGAGGGTGAAACCAGCAGAAATGGTGAGTTGAATCACTTTGTATAAGTGGAACCTAATCATTTCTTCCCAAGTCAACCTTGAAGAGACTATCCTATCCACGTTCTATCCCATTCTTCACCTATTATATAATCTTTATACCACCATTTTGGTTGATTAATGGCTTGTTTCAACCCCCAAAATTATCCAAAATTAGTTCATAACTGCTACTGCAAGTTTGTTCACAACTCCAATCATTATGGAACTCTCAGGCTCTACAGTCTATATCACTCTTGTTTTTTTTTTGTGTGGGGACTAGATACACCAACAAACATCCCCGGAGGGTCCAACCACCCCATGGGCCCAGCTCCAGCAGCGGCGGCACGAAGCGCTGCGCAATCTGCTCCGGCGACAGCCGCAGCTCCGCCGCGCCCGCCGTGGCGGCGTCCAGGAAGGACCTGACCAGGCGCAGCGTGTCGCGCTTCACGTTGCGCAGCAGCCGGACGTTGGAGAAGTTCATCACCTGGTGGGAAAGGGGGGGAAAATGCGGGAAAAGATGGAGGAACCGTTGGATTTGGAAAATCAATGGGAAAAGTCAGAGAAGTAAGTAGGAACATTGGGAAAATGTGAAAAGAAATGATTTGAAAAGATTGGACAATGCTGGAGAAAAATATGGAGAAAACCTGGGAGAAAACCACAATCTTTAACTCTCGTGAATTGACATTTAATCAATTTTCTGACAAACAACAAACCAGCTTAGTAATCACGTCAAGGTTGACAGAAAATATGGACCTGACTCAACCACTGTGCCCTCACCAACCTTCACTACCCCCCGTAAGTTGCGGCCCCATCAACCTAGTATATAGTCCCCCCAGCCCATGCCACCGAAGCCGACCTGAACTCCTTGTTGGGCAGTGCTGTGGGAGATGAAATCACTGCAGACCTTGTAGATCTTCAGCATATCACCTGAGGCACTCAAATTTTGGGGAAGCCCAAGTTTCATCTAGGGAAACAAAGCTGAATCGATGGACTACATTGATCATTTTGGGTCATTCCACGCAGTTTTTTGAGACCTCAAGGACCGCAGAATCGCCCGAACGGGGGTGAGAACTGTCCTCAGCCACAAACAATGGAAGGGTTCGCTTTTTAACACTATAAATTTTCAAGCAGCACCTCCCACCAACAAGCTTTGCTTTCAACATCTTCAACCCTTAAGTCCCGAAACCAAGGCACAATAGATGTTGGCCAGTTGTGCATGGCACGCAGTACCCACAGCCACCACCATGCGTTCATTGACCCTTAGAATCAACGAGATTTCACGCAAGACCTGGTGGTTCTGCACGAAGTTCTCCAGGGAGCCCGTGGCCGATAAACCTTACTGTGACACCCTCGAAAATATAACTTCTATTTGGCAGGAAATGTAGCAAAATTTGATGGTAAAAGTGCGGTGAAAGGGTAAGCATATCTAAAAATCACCAAAAAAAAACGAGAATCCATAAGAATCCGAAGAATCTGTGGCTGAAATTGATCCAGAAACCTTGGAGGATACTCTGCCACTTCTCGTTGAAGAGCGCCAGGTTCAGCGAAATCAGCCGGCCTTTCTGCTCCACGTGTGCTGCACTGATCATGTGCCTGGGCACCGTGGCCATTGGTTACTTTGGGAAAGGCGGGAAAGGGGGGAAGTCCTGGGGCCCCTCCACATCCCAAGGCGGCCAAGGTGCCCAACGGCCTCGAAGAAAGTGCAGATCTGCAAATGTTCCAACTCCGAAATGTCTTGGGCGATGTGTTGTGGGATGGTCTCGATGAAGGGTGCCGGCTCCTGTGACTGTTGAACCACGAACTTCTTCTTACCTGCACCGCGCGGTGGCTGGCAACTCGCCCTATAGTGTCGCAAGACGTGGTATGTATGTATTTATGAGAATAGTGATCCAACTTTGGTATACGTGCGTATCCTGGTGTTACAAAACCATTATTTGTGGATGATCACATCATTGTATTAGCCAAGCGGCATTTCTGACAGATCCTTAGGAAGGTGTCTACCGCCATCTGCTGCACCCCAGGGAAGGTCTCGTGCATAAATTCGAAGAGTTTGAAGATCACCGTCTTCAGGAACTTCCAATGGGCTTCTGAGCCAGGTACGGCGGAGTTGGGGGGCTTACAAGTATCCGTGAGTAGAGGCAAAATGGAAGATTTAGGACCTAGGAGTTGATTGAAATGAGATCACTCCATGGGTTTAGAGTTTGGAAGAGAGGGACCCATCATCCCCGGGGATGCCCTTGTTCCATGCTATTCACAAACCCAGGACATTGGCTGATTTTGCGGTGGCCAAGGTGCTCAGGAATCGCGGATATTGACCAACCACATACATGATGTTGCCTCAGGTGCCACATCTGCACACCCTACAATTGGGAAATGCCTTGACTGCTGGAGAAAGGAACACCTTTCTTGAACTCTAAAAACTTGTTGAAGCCGACTCCCCAAAAGGACCATCGTCGCCTAGCACCTTCCAAATCAGTCCAGCCAAGCAGCTGGCTACAGCCGCCTTGTTTTCCTTGCCTTTCTTCAGATCGCAGAGTTTCAGCAAATCTCGGATCACTGAAACCACGAACTTCTTCTCTTCCGACTCCTGCAAGCCCCAGAGCTTGGTTGGACTTTTGTTGGCTTGGAATTCTTGAGTTGGTGGCAGGTTCCATATGGGAAATGTGCCCAAAAAAAAAGTGTTAAACCATATCTGGAAAGAAGTCCCTGCCCAACAGGGAGATCTCGGGGCAGGAACCTGCATGGCGCCGCTGATCGAACCAATGGCCCAACACAAGTGATTCAGCCTTGGTAGCACCGCCGCAGATGAGGCTACAGCTACCTACCTACCTTTGCCCGGGTCACTTGCAGTAGATGTTTGGATTCTTACGTTCACCAAAGAAGAGGACTAGGACTATAGGAACTGATCGTAGTGCCATCCTCTGCTCCCCTGGGTCCCTACCACTTCCCTTTCTTGGCTGCTGAGTATGCAGAAGTTTTGTTCTACTCCATTATGCCCCGAGTCTAATGGACCATCCAGCACTGCAAGTCAGGCCAATCATAGATCACTTGAAACGTGATTACCTTCCGCATTGAAAGTTTGACACAAGTTTGACACTGCCCACATCACCGCTGAACTCTCTGAAAGAATATGCAATCATATTGAGTGAACCTATCTTGCACCCAACCACCCAAAAAGGAAATGTATCTGCCCAAACATGAACCAAGGAGCATGGTGGGACACCAGCGCTCCAGCGTGTCCTTCCGCTCCAAACATTCGTGCGCCACCCGCTGCAGCACCAGATTCTCCATGTGCTCAGGGTCCAGGTGGGTCAGGTAGATCAAGGCCTGCGGGGGTCGGGGCCGCCCGGGCACAACGGGGTCTCTCAACGGCGAAACCTCAAGGGTAACGAACTTCATAGACTAAGCAAAACAACTTACTCAGGCTTCATAACCACAATTGAGGTGTCCCAAAAAATGAATGCAGGGCTTGACCCATCCCCAAATTGAAGCAGGAAAACTCTCGGTGCTCCGAGTCGTTTCCGAGTTCTCGGGATCTCTTACGCGTTTTCATCGCTGCCTCGCGCATCATTTTGTACAATGCCAGCCTCGGATCGGGAGAGTCTGCGAGGTTTATGAAATTGGGTCTGCCTGTTTTGCGCGGGGTCCAAAGATCACCTTTTTTTGGTGCCAAAAGAATAACTCTCCTTGCAGCTGCAACAACCTTTAGGGGCCCAACAGGGTCTCATCATTGACGCTGGTAATGAACCCTGGCTTCAATGATTTTCATGTTGGGCTGGAGCCCCAAAGAGATGATTTCCCAACTGGAAACCGTGGAAGTGTTTGGCAACAGTTGGAACAACTGGATCTCTTGGCCACAGTTACGGGATCCCAGCCAACCCCTCAAAAAGAAAACGAGGCTTGCTTCGGGCCAAGTAGGTTCGGTGACATATGGCTATGGGTCAACACCCTAGTAGCACCCCCAATATAGCTGGTGGTTAGTTATTGGCTTATAGATCTTCGTCCTCACATTTGACTGTGGCCCCTTAGCAGGTATTGACCCATTCCAGGTCGGTTCGATTTGCCAGCCATTCATAACAGCCTCCAGGCAACTCATCTGTATCCTCCTCTTCCACTCGCACAATGTGCCCCTCCTGCGGTGCCCACGCTGGACAAAGCAAACGCAGCCCAAATGATCTCCGGAGATGTCTCAATCTTTCGGAGCCCAAAATAAAAACATGTGGTTTTTCCAAGGATTTTGCCATATTTTCCCTATCAAAGTTGTCATTTTGGGGTGCCCCTCCCCCCCAAAAAATTGACCCTAAGACTAGGTGGCCTCACCTCGTTCTCTTTGATGGTGACCTCTGGAGGCTTCACCATCTTCGAAATCAGCACCTGACGAACCTCTGCCAACAGAGGGGCGTAGAGCTTCCTCGGCGAGTTCAGCTGGACCCCTGGCTGCCACCCTGGATTTTTTTGGGCTTTGCGGCAGATTTTCCCAAAAACACTCCAAGAAACATCAAAACATATGAAATGATATGGAACACCCGCCATGTGTAGAGCATTTGCGAACGGGAAAGCCATGGATTTCCCGTTCGCGGTTCCTTAGTTTACTGGAGGGGGCGAATGACCGATGCACCTGGCGAAAACGTTTCGGTACCGAGGCTCAGCCTTTCCCGCTGCTGATTCGCGTCCCGGCGCATGCCGTCCATCAGCAAAGGGGCCGCGCCCATGGCACCGAAGGACGGCGACTGGTTCTGCAGGTACACGCGTGCGCTAAAGGTCTGCCAGAACCTGCGATGGGTAACTTCGACATGGACTCGTTGCTAAAGATAATCCAAGTTACCATGGAAAGAATAAGGAAATAATCTACAAATGGCTCATTTTCCATGGCAATGTTAAATTACCGGATCCAAAGGGTATATTGAATACAAGTGCGGATAGCATGGGATAACCATGCATAACCCATATGTTTCCCTGGGAGTTCTTGTCAAATAGATCCCATTCACGGCCTGGTCATAGCTTGCTGGTTCTTCACCGCCAAATGGGATGCAGATCCAGGTCACCAGATAGCCATGGTCACTTGCAAAATTTCATAAATGACTGATAGTTGGAATAATCCCAGGGACTACTTCCCAGGTTTGTAGGGACTTATTCCCTGCTATAGGCCCTGTATCTTCAAGGCAAGTGGCACCACCACTGCATGGTGCATTTCTTGCAGCACAGCATCAAACATAACTATCATAGCCTCATAGACTCATAGGCGTATAAAAACAGGCTCCTCCAATTTGATAGACAAACCTCAAACAGACATATGGAGGACTTGATCCAAATGTATCTAAAACATCATTCAAAACCGGAAAAATCCATCGCTTGACCGCCCAGTGGCTCCACACAGATCTTGAAGGTTTCTTCGTTGGGACCCATGGAGATCCGCACCAAATACTTCAGGGCGGGCATCATATAGCCTGAGAGACAGGCGGATTCGCAACTCGGAAACTGGACCGGGGCCCGGTTGGGGGGGTGGGGTTGATTGGGGTAGCGTTGAAAAAGACCCAAAAAATGGAAAATTCCTTTCTATACTGATTGGTTAAGAAGGGGATTTCCGGAGTCATCGGCATCCAGATTCATCCCAAATGGGTTTGTCTGAAAATAGGGTACTCGCAATTCCAAAGGATTATTAAAAGTTTCCCTATTCAAATGGCTATTTATCTCCATCCCCTATTTTCAGATTCCCAAATGATGAAATGGCCTTTGTGCCGTCGAGATGCCGCTCTGAGCCTCCATGGCGTCCATGTGATGCTTCAGGAAGCCCGTCAAGAGCAATGCCACCTGAGCCACGGCCCCGGAAACCCGGTTGGTTATGGTCGTTGCTTGTGGTAGGTAGATGGTAGCTATATATCCCCCAGTTAACCATGATGAGTGAGCTATGTGTGTGTGTGAATTATATACATCCTTGAAGAGTTGTGGTAGATCATGGCTATAAGCAAGTTAGATCTCAAGAATTAGGGCAAGATTGAGTGAGATCAAACTTCAGACTCTATCCAGTAACTGGAGATAAATGATTACGGTAGTTGTAACCCAAGTGAGACTGGCATTTTTTACTGGGCACAACTGGGGCACATCAACGGATTCGATGGCATCTTCAGGGCCTGAAACAAAGATACTGAAACCGCCAGGGAATATGAGGTAAGTGGGCAAAAGTGTGTACACATATACACACAAATATATGGGTGTTCTATGCGTGGATGGTGTTCCATAGCTGTTGGTGAAATCTCCTGTTTGTTTTGTGAGATCTCCCAGTTTTCCTTCCAAGATCCCATCAAATCACAACTTCTTTGTTGAAATCACTTGTAGATCCAGAGTTGTGCTTGATTCAACTCACCAAAAGTCTCCAGTCACTTGGTTGATTGGTATAAGAAAATCTACCAGAGACTATGGCTTTTACCGGTCGCTATGCCTTCCTCTACGCTTGATCCAATTCTGGGACCCTTATGCGTTTGGAAAACTCAATCGGTAGTTCCTTCTTCACTCCATTCTTTATTGGGAATATAGATACAACCATAGCTCCCACTCACTACCATTCACCACCAAAGAGTTTACCAATTGAAATCATCAAATTGCTCCTTTCCTATACCCATGATATATCCGTTATTGCTTCGATAGCCACACATTACCAGAGAGCATTTCTTTGTTGACTATTAAATCCCCATGGAATCCATCCAAATCACGATAAAATGCAGCCAGTTCTGTCCTTTTAGCAGCCCTCCCCAAGCACCCGCGCCCGCCTGATTGTGGAAGACTTCCCAAAAGATCCGATGCTGCCCAGCCAGCCCTGCAGAACTCTGGGGAATGTTTTCTGGGAGCTGCTGGATCTTCTCAACGACACCTGCGGCTTTCTACAAGTTGAGGCCTCCAGATTCAACCGCCAACATACTTGGTGATTTCAGGGATTCACCATGATTCACCAACAAAAATGGGGAATTGTGTGCAAAAATTGACGCCAACTGGCTTGGCTGTGAACTCCGAAGAACTCAAGCAGTACCTGGAAGGTTGGCAGATTTTCCTTACCAATTCTGGGAAGGCCAAAAATTGTCACAAAGTATGCACCAAATCTAATCAATAGACTTGGACTTAGCAAGTAAGTGGATTAAATTCTAACCTGGGAGGCAAATGACACATCCATTCCTAGTGATTTTATGGATTTCAGGCCCGGTGCCTTGGAAGCAGAGAATCATCTGCGGCTGATACTGCTGCACCCCGTCGTGCAAGCAAGCAATCTCCTTGGCGAGATCGACTTGACGCGGCATCTAAAAATGACGGGCTTTATTTACACTTTAAACACAAGATCGTTGTTTTGATAGAAATGATGGCCAACCAGTGGAACTCTCTCTCTACCCTATTTTCAGACGAACCCACTCAGCACTCGATTGGAATCATAACCCAAACGAAAGGCTGAAGGAATCAGCGCTTTTCTTTAGTTTCCGTGGCGCTGCTCATGCTGCAGCATGCCATCGAATATGGATAAGTTGCTCTTACCACTGCGTATACCCTCCAGTAATCAAACCTGGCAATGAAAAATGCTCCATTTGTAGATGAATTTCCCATTAAAACATTCATTTACAGAGGATTTCCAATTGCCGGGTTTGATTACCAGGGGGCACACATCCAAGAACATGTACGACCGACTTTTTAAGCCACAATCTTACCCAGGGGCAGCGGATACCCATCCTGAACAAACAGTTGATAATCTATTTTACCCTCTGGCAATCAAATATGGCAATGGGAAATCCCCTAAAATTGGAGGTTAAAATTCTAATCGGATTGTTTTTCTTTAATTGGAGTATTTAATAGGATTGTTTTCCAATACTTGGATGTTTTTCATTGCCATGCTTGACTGAGGGGAGACCATGGTTTCTACCTGTTTTCTGATCAGAAAATGTTCCCAGTGTCTGAATCTCCAAGCTGCTTCAGAATCCAAACTTGGCTTGGCATCCCAGGAATCATGAGTGGTGACCACAACCGGACCCGTTGTCATCTCACTGGGGGTAACATATGTAGATATACATATATATATATATATATATATCTGTGTGTGTGTGTATGTATGTATGTATTTATTTATTTATTTATCTATTTATTTATTTATTTATTTAAGGTATCGGCTTAGGGTCACACTAGCCGTGACTAGGGGCCCCACGCCTGTTTTACCTAAGCGGGTTCGGCGAATTTTACCCGCGGGCCATTTCTTTGCTGCTTCCGAAGTGTGCTGCTCTTGATCTGGCCTTCTCCATTTTGCATTGTGCTCTGCCGGAGTGACCAACCGGCACCACCTTCAGTGCTTGGTCTTGTCTACTTCGTGGTGACCCTGCACTTCATCTTCGTGCTCCTGGCTGTGACTGACCTGTTTTTGAAGTTGATTTTCCTTCATTAACTCTCTTTCGCTGCGGGCAATCTGAACTGGCCTAGCCCTGGATTGTGCACGTCGAGTGGTCGAGGATTTGCTTCTGCAGGTGAGCATATCACCTGGTGGGTGTATTCTTTGTGATTGTGGATGTGTTCCTTCTTGCACCTATTCTTGGTCTTGGTAGTTGGTTATACATTCCTTCAAGATTACGCTCAATCGAGAAACATTGAGGCGACGTGGCCGGCGTCAACGTGCTACAGCTCGGCTTCATTGGTATCTACACAAGCGTGGCTGGATTCATTTGAATCGTACGACGCTTCATCGAGTGCGACAGACTCTGGCACGACATCATTCGTGCGACAGACAATTCCTTCGCAAGATCACATCAGCGATGGCGAATGTTCATCAAGATCAAGATCTATGGCCATGGGTGTGCCCATGCAGCCGTATCAACAAAAAGCAGGCAACTGCCTGCGCAGTGTGTGGAACACATTGGTCTCAAGGCACACGCCACAATACTACACCAAAAGTATATCAGTGGCAGCAGTCCGACGATTGGAACTCTGGCTGGGGAGCCCAACAGGACGACTCTGGTTTTGCAGCTCAATCTCCACGAGGTCGTGCCAAAGGACGCTCAGGCAAATCGNCTGGGGAGCCCAACAGGACGACTCTGGTTTTGCAGCTCAATCTCCACGAGGTCGTGCCAAAGGACGCTCAGGCAAATCGCCCAGGCACCGCAGCAAAGGTCGCAAGGGCCATGGGAAAGGAGCACCTCCCGACAATTCTGGCAAAGGCAAGTTTGGGGACTCAGTCCAAGACTCTGTGCCGCCATCTCCATTTGCTCAGCCAGCCAAGGGTGGCCATTCCACCATGACCTTGCAGCCCTGGCCTTCGTTCGAGACATCAGGATTTGGTGCTCTTCCGACTTCCACATTGTCAATGGGTCCTCCATCGACAGCTACAGCTGCTGCAGCTACGGCTTCAGGTTCGACCAATCCTGTACCAAGCAGCAACATCGAGATGGCAAATGCTTTACGCAATGCCTACAAAGACAAATCCATTCCTCCGGAAGTTCAAGAAATCCTGGATCGTGCAGACCAAGAACTGGGTCGCAACAATATCAAGGCTCTCCATTCGGCTACCACGACTTTGGGCCGTGCTCAGAAGAAGCTGCGAGAAGTGGTTGCCCTGCGCAATTCGCAGAGGGTTATGTGGACCAAGCACATTACCGAAGCCATTGGCATCTGGGAATCACAGCTGGAAAGCTATCGTATCTCTCAGCAGCAACTCACCGAGCAGGCTGTGTTTGCTCGCATGGAAGTTGGCAGTGCTCGCAAGCAAATTGCAGAACTGAGTGCTCGAGTAGAAGGCTCTCAGGCACCAGATCCGCTGCCCGCCATTGTCGAGGAGACAGCCTCAGAGGAGACCGACGTCGAGGAGCAGCAACTGCGCTCAAGACTCCAGGATGCATTGAAAGCTTGTGCCAATGCCTTGGGGGTGGAAGTGCCACCGACATCTCCCCAAGCTCCAGTACACATCATTCCAGACGAGGACGAAGTCGCCCCTACCAGCAAGCGACCACGATCGGTCGAACCTGGACATGGATCATCGTGACCTTTGGCCGTGCATCTTCAGTTTTTGCAAATGATGTGCATGAGGCCATGTATGAGGCGTGCCCCTTCTTTCATTCAGTGATGTGGGAACCAGACTATTGTAGTGCTGATGCCGCTGTTTTGAGAGCTTGGAGGCTTCGCTGGGAGGTGCTTGCTGCTGAAAGCCCTGCACCCCATCACGATGTTTGTCATGCCTTTGATGTGTACCCGTCATTCTGTGGAATCCAGCCAATTTTGTTTTGTGACTTTTCTCAAGTTTCTTCAAATGCGCCTCGAATGCACAGACGAGTCCATTTTGATGAAAGCATTGATTTGTTGCTTGGTTTGGATGATTCCGCTGCAATGACTTCACTCCGGATCCCTTGTGTTGCCCTTGCTTCTTGGGCTTCCAAACCTTGGTCAATTCGTTCTGATGTCATTTCCGGACGTTTTGTTCCTGACGCATTTCGAAATTTCCAGACTGCACTTTTGCCTGATGGATTTGAATCGCCCATTGCGGTCCCTGCCCCTAGTCTTCCACTTCCTTGGGCCTTATCTAGTCTCCCTAGTGTTGATGCTAGTGTTTGGTCTTCCAGGTTGTGGTCTGCATGTAATCCCAGTCAATTGTCAGTACCTGATGCCTTTTGCCACCCTTGTGATGGACCGCTGTCCGAAGAGGCCGTGTTGAACACCAAGGGTAGGTGCCATTGGATGCTTTCTGCATCGGACTTTCCAACAGTCCGCAATTGCCGTAATACCAATGATTATCACGCAGTTCCTGACAGGATTCGACAGCATGCTACGGCAGATGGCCGTCCTCATGCACGACCGGCTCATGGCCCAATTCCTATTCCAGGTTTTGCACGTGATATTCTTCGCATTCTTCGAATCGATGTATTGACTCCTGATTTGATACCACCTCAAGGATTTTTCGTGCGCACTTGGTATGTCCATCATTTGAATCGCCTTGTCAGTACGGAATTTCGACTCATCCAGTTGGATCATCACACTGAACATTGGCAAAGAGATATTTGCCAGGTCTGGAATGATTTGATTCTTCTTGGAGAAAACCTTCAATTGCATACGATCTGGCCTGACCCTGACCGAAGCTATTTGTTGCAGCATGTTTCAGCTGACGTCGTTTTGTCCCAAGGTATTGATGAGGATCGACTTGCATGCCTGATCTCTGCACATCTCCTCACACCAGACGGAAATCGACATTCTCATGCGACAGCTGCATCCCTACCGCCAAGAGTGAGTGGTCAACAGCTTGCAGATGTGGCAGATGTTTCACATTGGTGTCTTGTGAATACGTGCCGTATTTTTCATGACCGCACCCACATTCCATATTCTGCTACGCCTATTCATCGAACTGCTGATGGTCATGGTTTTGTGATCCATGCATCTCCGCGTCCACGTATGCACATGACGGGTGATGGTGCAACTGGTAGTGCTGGTGCTCAGAACCAACCACACCGTGGCGCACTCCCACATTCAGAGCAAAATGAGCAATTTGATTTTCAGGACTCAGATGCACCTGAGCCCCATGATGATGGCTCTCCTTCTGGTACTTCTTTGCCTGATTCAGTGCGACAGTTTGAAGCGTGGCAAGGTTTGAATGTGTATCGCCTTCATCGACCAACTTTCCACTGTTTTGTGCGATGGGGAACGTATAACAGCATCTTGCTTGATGTCGTCCGATCCATGCGTGAACGTCTGCGACATGTTGTTGGGTTTCATCACATTGCCACACCGCTTGTTGGTCAGCATGAAGCAGAAGAGGCTGTCATTTTGGAGTATATTGGTGACATTCCACATGGTTCCACTGAACAATTAATTGTTCTTGACACCGAAATTCACCATGCTGCCAATGCCAATGGCGTTGTCCGCCCTCCGCTCGCAGAGCGGCATGTTGTCAAGACTGTGCCGTTTGTCACTCGTAATCTGCTGCTTCGACTTGCTCGCTTGTCCAACTACTGCTTTCTGCAGGATGATCCATGTCTTGTGTATCTTGATGGATGTATTTGGGCCGAGCAGGATCGACGTGTCAAGCGTCTGACTCATGGTGCCTATGTTCGCATTGTGGCTCCTCCTCCATCTACGCCTACTTTGAGCACTGAAAATGCCTTGGATTTTGCCCGGTCAGTTGATGACGATGAAGCTGACTCAGTCATGGCATGCCAAGCTGATGCCCATGTTGCACGTGCTCCCATGTTGTTTCAACTTGCTGTGCATTCTGGGTCTGGTGTGCATGTAGGCCCTCATAACCTTGGTTTGCGCTGTCAAATTGATCAATCAAATGACAACCCTACCCTGGCCCTTGCGCCACAAGCCATTGTCCAGCCACCACATGCTCGCCCTCCTCGAGCTCCCACACCATTGTGGGCTCTGCGTTTGTTGCGCATTTTTGATCGTCATGGACTTGTTGAGTGTCTGGAAGAGGGTCGCATTGCCTACCTTCGATCATGGTACATTCACTACCAACATGCTCCACGATGTGATCACGATCGTCCTGTTCGGATCACTTCTGATGTCGATGCATGGCCCGGTCTTTTGCTGGATGCTTGGAGTGATCAGTTCGTGCGCAATGCTCCGTTTGATGTACACTTGGTCTTTCCAACTCCACCTTCTACAGAGCTTGAAACCACAACGGCACATTTGATCCTCACGCAGGGTGATCATCAGGATGTTTTGGCTGCTACCCTGCTTTCTGTCATTGAGCCTGGTAGTCATTATGCATCCTTGACTCAATTTGCCTGTGCCATTCCCAATCTTGTCTCTGGACCTGCGGTTGTCGCTCATGCTGGCCTTGTTGACCATTGTCGTGGCAGGAGGTGTATTGTCACAAGAAATAACATCCCTTTCTTTGGTCTTGAAGACTTGCAGCATGGTACGGCTCTTTCTATTCGGGTGTTCCCAGCCTTTGGCTTTGCAGCTGCTTCGAATGCTCATGAAATTGATCTTCCGTTGTGGCCCCGTGACACCTTTGACTTGCTTGAACTTGAGCGTGATGTCAACAGTTTTCTGCAATCAACCATTCGTTCACACCATGTGTCCAACCCAATCCAGGCTGATGTGCCATTGCTATCATGCGCTTTCGATTTGTCATCGCATGCACATGAACTTGACCAGATTGGTGTGCCTCGATTGCCAGATGGTCTCTCCGACATTCCTATGCGATGCGCCTCGCCGAGTGCGGCTGATTCACCAATCAAGCTTGTGTCGAAGAGACTTACACCGATTGTGCAAAGCTTCACTGATGAGTTCATTGCATTTGTGGATGCTGCAAACAATGTTCCTGATGAGGCACCTGAGTTTCCTGATGAAGAACCTTCCCTGTCGAGCCAGTCCGTGTTTGTGCAGGACTTATGGGAAAGGTGGACTGATGGTGCAGTCAGTGGCCCGGGAAATATCGAACTGATGGCAAAGGTAGATACCTGGTACACTGATCACACGTCCTTTCACCGATGCATGATGCCACGAACGGTTGTTTTGACACGTGAACACAGCCAATGGGAGCGTCAGCTTCTTGCAGCTTGGACTGATGTTGCTACTCCCCTGGCTGAAACGTCCTTCCATTTGGTGTACCCAAAGCCGGAAGATGCAAACCCTGCTGTGTTCGCACAAATCGTCATTGTTCAACATCCGGACGAGGCCTTCAGATCGCTAGTCATCTCAGTTTATGACTCTGCTCGAGATGTTCGTGCCCCTTTTTCATTCTGCCAGATGTTGCCAGCTCGTGTTGGCGTTATCGATGTCCTCGAGACCTCGGGCCTGGTTGAGGTATGTTCTTCATTGCAACCGCAAAATGAATGTTCCCTATGGTACGGAACAACTCCCATTCGTGAAGATCAAAGGGTGCACGTTCGCAGTGGTTACGCTCTACGATTGAGTGTACGTCGAGGCCAGCTGATTGAGTATCAACAATTGATGCAGCTGTCAGATAGTCAACTACGTGCACAACTGGAATCAGCACCACACGTGGCTGTCTTTCGACGTCCGAGCTGGCCCGCATTTGCTGGGGACGTGTATAGTTTTCCAGACGCTGGATTTCGAAATAATTCCCCTGCTGAAATTGAGGATTCTGATCCAATCATGACTGGTCCTCGCAGCTCATCAGATGATGCTCTCCCTGGCTGGCTGCGTCGCCTGCATGTTATATTCAGTGAGCAGTCCCGTGTCGAAGATCCTTGGGAGGGCTCATTCATTGAAGTTCTCGTCTGGTACTTGAATGGTCGTACCGCTGAATCTTGTAGGGTCCCAAAGGTTGTGCGACTGGACAACTCTCCATATACCTGGCGTTCTTCAATTGTGTTTGCATGTTTGGATCACATTCAACGAGGATTGCCGACTGACATCTTCGTCGTGCATCCGAGCCCCCCAAGAGAAAGTTGGCACACTCATGCTGCTCATGTGATAGTAGCACAACAAATCCCTAGCGATTTGAGAACAATTGTCATTTCGTCCAACACCCTCCGAGCACAGGATCCTCGATGTCAATTTGCATTTGTAGTCCCGAGGCGACTGTCGGCTACTGATGTCCGTTCCGCGATGTCAACTTCCTTTCGTTCTTCTGATGCCCAGGTGGTCTGGAGAGGTGAGCTTCGTTTTCCTGAGAATCAGCTTGTTGACATTGAGCACGGAGATGGTCTTGTGATTGAGCCTGATGATGTTCACTCTGCTGAAGCCGTTGACGCTTCTTCTGCCGTCTCTTCTGTTTGGCCTTTTCCGCATTCTGTTGAGGTACCAGGCGCCTCTGAAAATGATGATGCCTCTGCTGAGGCTGCAGATGATTCAAGCCTTTTGCAGGCCAAGATGCACCATATTCGGCCTGCTCACAATCGGGTTCCTCTTGCCCTTGATTCTCTTGTGCCTGGATCTGTTGCGTCTGTTCGTGTTCCGTGTCATGATGTGCAGTCCCTTGGATGTGAGCTCTTGCATTTGCATCTTGGTTCTGTGCATTCTTTTGCAAGTGTTGTCAAGTGGCATGAAACCACGCTTGACGCCAGATCGATCTGCCCAGATTGGAGCCTCGAATTGCCTGTTAGATTATGGATCTACACAGATGGGGCATCGAGGTACTCCACTGATGATCAACAACGGATTGCAGCGGCTTCGGCAGTGCTTGTTTTGGAGACGCCTCATGGTTGGCGCTTTGGAGGATTCCTTGCCATGACGGTTCCTCTGCCTGCAACCGCTCCCATGGCCGAGCATGCGGCCTTGCTGCTGGCGCATGTGTGGTGTTTGCAGATTTGTGAATGGCTATATCAGAACTATGAAATCTGTGGCATTCCAGTAACATTTGCCTTTGATTGTCTTGCTGCTGGTTTTGCTGCATCAGGTGACTGGAGTTGTCAGGCGCATGCGTCCATTCATCGCTTGATTCGATCGCTTAGTCACTGGATCCAAGGGCGTTACTCCTGTGAGGTAGCATATCAACATGTGGTTGGGCATTCCGGTAATGCATGGAATGAAGCAGCTGACGCTGTGTGTTGGTCGTGCTTGCACAATTGGATTTCGTGCCCAACATTTGACAGCACTTTTCAACGGCATCTCAATCCGGAGTCCAGGGCCTGTGAATGGCTGTGGTATCTCGAGCATGCTTGGCGTGGAGATGTTGGATTTCCTTCACTGTCTGATGGACATTTTGTTTTTCCTCTTCCGACCAGTGCGGCCTTGCAAATGCCTGATCCTTCCACTCATATGATGCGAATTGATTCTGCTGATGCTGAGAGCGCTTCAAGTCGTGAGGTCCCTTGCACGATTAGATGCGCCACTGCCAATGTGTTGACGCTGTCGTCTGGAGCTACTCATGGCTTGAATTATGTTTCTGCCAGACAAGAAGCCCTTATGCAAGCTTTTCATGATCGTGAGATACACCTCATCGGTGTGCAAGAGACCCGGTCAAGACTCTCTGGCCATCGAGACACTGATCTTTTTCACATCCTGGCTGCCCCTGCAACCCGCCAGGGTCACTGTGGCGTTCAGTTGTGGGTCTCCAAAACGATCCAGCTGCAAAATGGAAAGCTCCATGTCAAGGCCTCTCATCTGCGTATTTTGTCTCATGATGCGCGACATATGATTGTTCGTTTTGCACCTCCTGGTTTGCGATTGCTTCTC
Source organism: Symbiodinium sp. clade C Y103 (assembly GCA_003297045.1). Lineage (NCBI taxonomy): Eukaryota > Dinophyceae > Suessiales > Symbiodiniaceae > Cladocopium > Cladocopium sp. clade C. Next base: position 305,860 of record BGPT01000431.1, on the reverse strand, counting down.
CTGATTGGTCATGCTCCCTGTGATGGAGGTCAGTCGGAGGCTGCCAGCTGGTGGAACAAATTTGGGCGTAATATTTCACAATCATATGGTTCTTGGCCTCGCATTTGTCTCATTGACGCCAATAGCAGACTGGGCTCTTCAACCTCTGAGGCTATTGGAGGACACCAGGCTGATGAGGAGAATGATGCAGGAGCGTTGATGCATCAATGGATGATTGACAACCGCATGTTTGCCCCCCAAACCATGTCGGAATTTCACGTTGGTTCAGCCGCCACCTTTGTACACAGCAAGGGCAACGAGGGACGCATTGACTTTGTGCTTTTGGATCAGTGTCTGAGGCATCCAGATGTGCGATCACATGTTTCCGACATTGATTTGTCACTGCAGAAGGCTGACCATTTGCCTGTCGTTGTGTCTTTTCCACTTGTTGTCCGCGTGTCTGATCGTATGCCAATGCGTTCTTGTGAGCGTCGTCATGACAGTGATGGAAGTGTGGAACTGCCTGGTCCTGTGAGCTGGCACACTGATGTTCACACCCATGCTGCCCTGCTTCATTCCTGGTTGCAGAAATGTCAACCGCAACGCCAGCGCATGCCCCGCAAGAGACATTTGTGTGCAGATACATGGACTTTGGTTCAGCAGAAAGCATATCATTGGAAGCGCATTCGTCAAATCAAAAGTGCTGTTCGCACTGGCATCTTGCATGCTGTGTTCGCTGGATGGAAATCTTCTTCTGGAACTTCCATGTCTCCTGCGCCTGTGACCTTTGCTCGATGGCTGAAGCTCTCTGATCATGAACTGGCATGGCACATTCGAACCCACCGGCTTCTTGCTCATCAAGTTCTGTTTGCCGTGAGAGAGGATGATCGTGTGTATTTTCAACAGTTTGCTGATAGACATTCTGATGAATCATTTCCAAATGTTTGGAAGTCCTTGAAGTGTCTTCTGCCGAAGGCGACTTCCAAGCGGCGTAATAATTTGAGATGCATCGGCCCAGCCTTTGCTGAGATCACCCAACATTTTAACACTCTTGAGGCAGGTGAAAGTGTGAAGTATGAAGCTCTCCTGCGTCAGTGTCATTGTCGTCAGCAGCAGGCGCTCTCTGACATTCCCTTGGTTGTTCCGCTCCAGCATCTGCCCACTAGACTTGACTTTGAGCGAACATGCGCCCGCATCAAGCCCAACAAGGCGCCAGGCATTGACGGGGTGACAGCTGAGACCTTGCGGTCATGCTTTCAGGGTTGTTCTGATCTTGGATTTCACTTGCTGCTCAAGTCCTTTCTGCTCGGTGCAGAACCTCTTCAATGGAAGGGTGGGCTTATGCACATTATCCCAAAGAAATCTGGTGTGCTTCGAGCTGATATGATGCGAGGCATCATGTTGTTGACGGGACTTGGTAAGATGTACCATGCCACACTGCGGTCACTGCTCCTTCCGTGGGTTACCAGCACGAAGATTCCAGCTCAGATGGGCGGATTTGTCGGCCAGCAGACCAGTTTTGCAACCCATATGCTTCGTGCCTTTTGCAACGTTGCTGCGCGACAGAAGATGTCATTTGGGGTGGTCTTCGTAGACGTTAAAGCTGCCTTCCATAGCATGATCCGTGAGCATGCCTTTGGCAGCTCGACCTCTCTGCCAGGTCGCCTGCAGCAAGTGCTGCTGGACGCAGGATTGGATGTCAGCCAACTCCTTTCTGATGCCTCTGTCCATGCGGAATATTTTGACTCTGTGCCTAACCAATGTCTTCACCGTGCAGTCCAGGACGCGCATCGAGACACCTGGTATGCCATCGATGGACATGCTGAGTTCTGTCAAACACACCGTGGATCCAGACCTGGCAGCCCTTTGGCTGACATCGCCTATAACATCGCCATGCGATGTGTGCTTTCAGAAGTTTTGGCACGTTTGCGGCAGTTTTCTTGGCTTGTATCACTTGCTGCACAGTTGCCTGTGTTTCCACCTTTGGTCACCTGGGTAGATGATCTTGCGATCCCTGTTCCTGCGGCAGATGCTTGTGATTTGGACGATCATCTTATTCAGGTTCTGTCGATGCTTGAGCATGTCTTTCAGTCTTACGGATTGTTACTGAACAGACAAGCAGGCAAAACAGAGGTTGTTTGCCAATATCGGGGACCTGGTGCTCCTAAGTGCAGAGAGAACCTGTTTGTTCATTGTTTTGGCAAACTTGCCCTGCCGGATGGTAGTTCTGTGCGAGCAGTTGCTCAGTATCAGCACCTTGGAACGTCCTTCAGTCAATCCTTGTCCTTTGCCTCTGAGCTTGATGTGCGGCTTGGGAAGGCTGTCAATGCCTTCCGTCAGATGTCCAGAGGAATTTTCAGAAATCGTTCCTTGCAACCAGCCTTGCGTTTGCAGTTGCTTGAATCGTTGGTTCTGTCTATTCTCATGTATGGAGCTGGCACTTGGCCTCTTTTGTCACATCGGCACTACTGCAAATTGTCGCATGCAATTGTCAGTTGGCAACGACAGATCACCGGGAATGCCTTCTGGAAAGATGAACGCATCTCTGATGCTGACTTTCTGGCGAAGTGGAAGCTGCCACCTTTGTCTGCTCGTCTTGCTAAGCATCGTCTTTTGTACGCCTTCCAACTTGTCCGTAATGCCCCTCAGGACCTGGTCACATGTGTAACTGCCGAAGATAGTGTTGAAGATGGGTCACCTTGGTGTAATGCTGTTCGACATGCCATCGCATGGTTGTGTCTTCACATGCCTGAGGTTGATTGTTCCGCAGGCGTTGCAACACCCGAATTGCTGTTTCAATGGCTCCATGCTGAACAGATCCGTGGCCCAAAATTAGTGCACAGATGTGCCAAGAGGGCTGTCTTCCAAGATCGTGTGATCTATGAAGTCAAGAGCAACCTGGCTGGGATCTTTTCGGTTTGCCAGACCAAGGGAGTTCAGTTTGCAGCCATTGCATCTGAGTCTTTGACCGCTGGCACTGCTTCTTTCGAATGTCACGTTTGCTCCAAGGGCTTTTCGAGTGTGCAAGGGCTCCAGGCCCACAGATGGCGTGCGCATGGATTGTTTTCTGATGAAAGGAAATATATCTACGATGCCACTTGCAGAGCCTGTAATAGATGCTTTTGGACCGTTCTCAGAGACTTCAACAACACTTGAGGTGGAGTCGCAAGAAGCCTGATGGATGCTTTCACATCTTACAGCGTGACTTCATGCCGCTCACTGATCCAGTTCGATGTCCTCGCCCTGAGGCGTTCAAGCATATTCATAGGTTGCCGGCTTGTGATGTTGCTGGGCCCTTGCCTCAGGCACCTTCACCCTTGGTTGATCGCCTGCGTGATGCCAGGTATGCGGCTCTATGTGATCAATGGTCAGCTTTGAGATTGCCTTCGATCTTGCCTTCTGATGTGAGTCATCGTGTTGCTCAACATTGTGATGCGCTTGTACGTAGGTGGATTGCCTCCTGTGAAGAGTCGGCAGATGATGCTGATTCCATTGCTGATCAGTGGATGCAAATGCTCGAAAGTCTTGATCCTTCATCGGATCCTGAGTCAGTGACGACTTGGGCTTTCTTGCAGTGGGGACGTGATTGCCTGCCTTCTTTGCTTGACACCGTTGATGATGTCTCCCTACGTTCTTGCATTGAGAATGCCTTTGAAGATTTGTCCGCCTGTTTTCCTATCTGGGAACTGATGATGCAGTTTGAAGCTTGTGCGCATATTGCTGTGCCCGATGCTCCTGTTCCTCATTTTCCTGATGTGTCTCAAGATACTCGAGTGCATTATGACCTTGAGCCGTTGACTCGGTCCTTCTTTGATCAAAGTTCATATCTGCGGTGCTTTGCTCGAGAGGTCTTGCGCTGGCCTTGTCAGTCAGGTGTTCCTGTGGTGCGTGGTTTGGGAGCTAAACCTACGTTGTTTGTTTTGCATCTCTTTTCAGGTCGCCGCCGTGAAAATGACTGCCATGATTTGATCAAGAAGTATGCGCCCAAGTACTTTCCGGAATATGACGTCATGCCTATTTCAGTTGATACAGCCATAGACCCTGCTCTTGGAGATCTTGCTGCGGGTCCCAACTTCAACCTGCTGTTGAGTTTGGCGGATGAGGGAGTGTTTGCTCTGAACCTTACAGGACCCCCTTGTGAAACATGGACTGCTGCTCGTCATTTGATTTGCGAGAATCTTCATGGACGAGGACCTCGCCCATTGCGACTGAGTGCATCTTCATGGGGCGTCCCTGGCCTTTCTCTGCGCGAACTGTGCCAGCTTGACACGGGCTCACAGCTGATGCTTCACAGCCTGGGAATCGAATTGAGAGTTGTTCTTGGGGGTGGAGGCTCCTTGATGGAGCACCCTGAGATTCCTGACAACCCATCGTATGCTTCCATTTGGCGTACGAAGGTCCATCGTGATCTTGTGATGCATTGTCCTCACGCCGTTGAGGCACACGTGGAGCAGTGGAGATATGGCGCTGATTGTGTCAAACCTACCCTTTTGCGTGGCATTGGACTTCCGGATGTCGACTCATTTCTTCACCATTTCCGCATTCCAGGGATGATTAGACCCACGCGTGTTCTGGCTGGGTATGATGAGACAACTAAGACTTTTCGTACCTCTGCAGCAAAAGAATACCCCCCTGGTCTTTGCGATGCGATGATTCAGTCTTCCTTCAGTTCTTTGCGGCGACGGTTGGAGGACGAAGGACCGAAGTGTACAGAATGGAGTGCCCTTAGCGAAGAGGCTCGTTGCTGGGTCCAGGCCATGCACGCTAAGGGCAACTCTGAATTTTCGGAACGCTTTCTGCCAGATTATCAACCTGTACAATTTTGATCTGCAGATTGCGATTCCCCCCTTTTGTAGGATATGCGTGTTCGCACAGTCGTGTCGACTAGCAGCGAGTGAATGAAAAAAAAAATATTTATTTATTTATTTATTTATTTATTTATTTATTTGTTTGTTTAATTATCTATTTATCTATTTACTTATAATGCATGTTTGAATACATCTGCATGTATATATATATATAACATGTTCATATACATCCGAAGAGATATGTATATTATATACTGTATACAGTATATATACATGTATATACGTGCATATACCCTTGTGCCCCGTTTTTCTCATCTCCGAGACACGTTGAGGCATTTGGCACATTCGATGCGATACTCCAAAGGGTCCCAGAAGTGCAGCAAGAGCATCTGGATCAGATCGGTCTCGAAGATGAAGCCCAGGGCGATCCACTCCAGGAAGTTGGCTAAGGTACCTTAAGGAAGTCTGATGGGCAGCGGCAGAGGTGGCTCCATCTTTTTTTGATGTTTCGGGAATCCATAGATCTCATTTTAAGGTCTGGGAAGTTGGAAATGTTCCAAGTGGTTGAGAGTTGGGTACCACAGCTAATTTCTTTTGCCAGTGATTGGCCCATTGATCTCCTGGAAATTGGCATCAGTGACTTGGACGTGGCCACAAAGGGTCTTCATGCATCTTTGCTCAGACTCAATCTGGCTGATGAAGCGGGGAGACGTCCAAGGATAGAAGCGTATACAGTACTCAATATACCTTAACCCCACAAAATCTCCAAGAAATCAACAGAAAAAAAAGGATCAAAACTCAATCTGCCGGTGCCAAAAAAACGTAACATACCGTTGTGTTCTGGAAAGGCCCACCGGCTAAAAACCAATCAATGGCAGCTTGGCTAAGCAATGCGGAAAAGCCACGCGGTGAAAAGTCGTGGTTGAAATATCAAGATGTCTTGAAGAAAACACTTGGGCACGGCATGGTTGCCAAAATGCCAAATAACCAGCTGGTTAGATAATCCGTTTGCCATAATATGTACCAGTGCGGTATGACAAAAACTTTACCAAAACAAGGACGTTGTTCTCTTGCAACTGCTGGAAAACACTCCCGGATTTCTCAAATTTCACTATCTCTTACACCCAGCAATCTTCCCCCCACCCCCCTAACCCCCCTAACCCCCCCATTCCGGGCTCCGAGGTACTGAGCGTGGTGATGATCAAGGAGGGTTTCACGGAGCCCGGGCTCTGAACATGGCTCCGCAAGATGAAATTGCACAGCTCCTTAGGTGGCCAAAGAAACATGGGACATGGGAAATGTTGGGATTTGTTTCATGTATTTTATTGATGTTCTTGATGGTTTAATGGGAGGTTATGGTGAGTTTTATGGTAAAATTATGGGGGTGGATTGGATTTAGTGGTGATGTAATGGGATTTCACCATATCATACAAGAATTGTGAATTTGACCCTTAAAAAAAATACCTGAGGATATGTCGGAGGGAAAATGGAGATAGTTCATGGGATATAACTTCTAACCAACTTGAAATGTGTTTGGGAGATTTCAACGGAATAGAACTCACCAACTTGGTATGGTGAATATGGCCGATCCGGCGGGATGTTTTTGCAGTCTTCTGCTGCTGCTACGTGAAAACACTGCATAGCAGAAGCATAGCAGAAGCTAAACGTACCCCAGGTAGAGTGTTTCAATATAAGTTCGGCGCTACATGCGCTTACCATGCTGCGACAGCCCAAAATGAAATCCTGGCACATCCTGGCACCACCCATACGACCCTAAGTCACGGAGTCCTGCCCGTGGCTTTTTTGTGCCAAGCTGCGTAGATTGCTGCGAACTGAGAATTCAAGGATTCCTTCAACCTGGATGAGGCACTTAGATCCAACCGGACCCAAAAATATCCATAGGATACACCAGAATCCCAGCATTTCCTCTATTACCATGGCATCGTGTGGGTATCCAGTATCAATGTATTCGCCTGTTTCTGGACAGGATCCGTGCTGAAAATCAGTGGCTGCGGGCACCCCCAAGGTGTCATCCTGATTTTGAATACCCCCTTGCGACACCCAAAGTTCAGTAGTGGACCTCCTCACCTCTTTACAGGCCCAAAGTGACGTTCATACTATAAATGCATTGGTTTCAAGAAAAAAAACCTAGGAAACCGTTGTTTTTACACAAAAAAATTCTAGGGTTCCTCCAGATTTTCCCTTTTTTAAGGGGAGCTCATCTTGCAGTTTCCGTCGCCCAAGGAACTTCACCACTTTCTTCGAGACCATGTGAGACTTTCCAAAGGTGAAGATCTCTTCACCTCGCTCGACTGGTGCCCCATTAAAATGGCAAAACAAACCGCACAAAACCCATAGATATGTATCTATACATAGAGAGAGAGATAGATAGATAGATAGATAGATAGATAGATAGATAGGTAGGTAGGTAGGTAGATAGATAGATAGATAGATAATTAGATATGGACATAGATATAGATCTAGAATGATATAGATAGAAATATAGATATAAATATATAGAGATATAAAAATAGATATAAATATAGATACAGATATAGATATACATATATAATCATATATACATACAGCATTTGTAAGTGTATATCTATTTATGTATAGAGAGAGAGAGAGAGAGACATATATACTATATACTATATACACTAAATGCCCTGTGTGTATAACTTGCAGGTGAAACACAAACCTCCGGTCAGCTTCCCTTTCCAGCTGAGCGCGTCAGTTTCTGCCGTGCGGCTCAGCATGTTGAGGATCCGCAGGTTGTTCTCGCAGAGCAGTTGGTTCGTCTTGCATGAGCCACAGAGGTCTGGGATGAAATTCTCCCAGGCATGTGGCCATTCCTGTCAGGGATGCAGGACCTGGGGATGGGGAAGGATGAGAAAGGAAGCTGGTGAGGTTGAAGAGACGGGTGCAATGTGCAAGTTTCCAGCTGGGCCAAAGTCATGGGCGATTGTAACCTTTCTGCATCCAATGATGTGGTCGGGCTCAGGGGACCACAGTGTCATCCGGGTCCTGCTTGACAATTTGGACCAAGGTCTCATTGAGTTTGGTCAAGAAATGCTTCTGGGTGGTGGCAAAATGCTCATCCGCGCTGATCTTGATGACCAGCTGAACCACATAATTCCTCTTCAGTTTGCTGGGACGGTCACCGGGCGCGAAACATCCCCACATCAGCCCACATCATCGCATTTGCTGACAGAAATCGATGATTAAAATCAGTAGTAATATAACTGGTTCCATTTAGTTCCATCTAGCTCCACCTAAAAAGACTTGAGGCCGCTGTATGCATGGTCTCGAAACAAATCCATGCATCGGGATGAACTCTTCCATACCCAGTTCAGCCCTCAGAGGACACTCTGGGCCCCACAGCTTGTGGTGTGGTCATGGAAACTCCCCGATCTATGTTACTGGAGCTTCCCCGTTTCAGATGGATATGTCCATCTTTGATAAACCCCAAAAATACAGATGGAAAAGTTGGAAGCCTGGAGATGATAGGATGAAAGTCCTCTACTTTTAATCTCTATCCTGGAAGAACTAGTTTACATCTTCTTGGGAACCCCTATTCCCTCGTAAATGGCAATATTTTTTTCATACAGCACACCAGCACTTTTTATTGTTCAAGGCTCTTGATGCCAGACTTCTGAGATTCGGGAAGGACCATCCAGCGAGTGCAAATCACGTTTTCCAGCACATTCAGTGCGAAGAACTTGGTATCTGCTGAACTGGACGTTGCCAAAATGGTGTCCACTGCAAACCAGGAGTCGGGGTGCGTCTTCACCTGTGAAACTTATCGACTGTGCGGCCCAAATGTGTGGCACTAGTAGGAATCATGGCCTTTTGCACCTCTCTACAGACAGATTCACACAAACCTCTCAATATTTTGTGTTTTTTGTCAAGTTTCACTCAGCCCAAGCAGCCCAGGCGCCTTGGTAAGAACCTCATGTGCCAGGTTCCGCTTGATCTGATCTCCTGAGTACATGAGGGTCACCACATGGTCCAGCATCTGTACCTTGCAGCACGATGGATTTCACAACCAGCCGATTGCTCAACGGCTTAACGGCTCAACGGCTCACCTTGCTTTGGTCCCATGGCTCTCCGAAGCCCAAGAGCAGGGAGGGATCAAACGGCAGTCCCCCCACGGCCATGGCCGTCGGAACTACCCGGGATGGCGGAAGGGGTTGGCACAGACCAACCCCATGCCATCCGCGGCAGCGTGAAATGCGAAGCACTTTCTGGCCTTTCAGCCTTTGTGGAAAATGTGGGCTGTTGAACTACGCAGTTCAGCTGACTTTCTTCCAGAGCTTTGTTCCAGGCTCCTAAGTCTCAAATCAAATACCCTTCGTCTGTGCGGGGCAACTGAAAGACTGAAAGGATGTTGGCTTTCCATGGTTTGCCTACCTTTGTTGCTTGACTTTGGGGCTGTCTGATGTGTTTTCCTGCATCTCCCCCCTTGGAGCTGACAAGCTGCAAGGACAGCGTCCAAGCCAGGAACACAGGGGTAAAATGACGCAGACTATTGTGCATACTTGTATAAAATGCATACAACTATATGTACATATATAATTACATATATACATGTATGTATATATCTTACCTAGTTCCAAGAGACATCTGTTGATCAGCAGTCTGTAGGTGCGACGGCGGGGACGACGACAGCGACGACAGCGGCGACGACGATGACGACGGTGACGACGGCGGTGGCGACGACCGCGACGACGTTGACGACGATGACGACGGCGACGACGACAATGACGGCGGTCGTCGTCATCGTCGTCGTCACAGTCGTCGTCGGGCAAAACTAGACCTTATTTTCCAAAAATNCGACGATGACGACGGCGACGACGACAATGACGGCGGTCGTCGTCATCGTCGTCGTCACAGTCGTCGTCGGGCAAAACTAGACCTTATTTTCCAAAAATATAGACCTTATTTTATTTTCCGGAATAAGGTCTGGTTTTCCGGAATAAGGTTTTGGCCGTCGTCGCCGCCGTCGTCACCGTCGTCGCCACCGTACTCGTCGTCGTCGTCATCGTCGTCGCCACCGTCAACGACGTCGTCATCGTCGTCGTCACCGTCGTCATCGTCGTCAGCATCGTCGTCATCATCGCCGTCAAAGCCCCTCCTAATAGACTAGAACCCCCCTCTCACATGTCTCTTGGAACTAGATAATATATATGTATCATTATGTATCTATGTATATGTGTATGTATGTTTGTATGTATATGAGGTCTCGATCAACAAAAGTGGGTTTGACCGGAGCGTACTTGGGCGAGCATCTCAGCAAGTTCCCGACTCCTAGGGTGATTCCATCCATTTGTGACGCAAGGAAAGTCTACGCGTGAAATTCAGCTACTTATTCTTATGTTCATTCATGTTTATGTGTGTATATATATACCTGAGAGGGGGGGGGGACGAAAGCCAGCCTCCAAACAAATGCTCAGGCGGCGTTTTTCTCTTTGCGCTGTATGCTCTGTGTGTTGCATCCG
>BGPT01000431.1:273425-289479 GCA_003297045.1 Symbiodinium sp. clade C Y103 | reverse complement strand
AGCTGACATGAACATAGGAACACTTCACATGGAGACCATCGCGGGGGCTATATACTGACCATGACCATCGCGGGGGGGGGGGTTGCAGGCCTGTACCATGTATATGTGTATGTGTGTATGTGTATATGTGTATGTATGTATGGATGTATGATCCATTCATACATAAGCTAGCACGCGAATCGGAGACTTGCTGACCAGTGTTCCCCATATTACTAATCGGTTACAAAGTGGGATGATCCTCCAAGTTCTTGGCGGTTCCAACCCAGGAATTGTAAGTGCTTTAGCTCACCTTAGTTACAACTGGACTATCCCCACAACTAAGTGGGGTTATGACGGTTATGACCTGCCCACTTGGATTCCTGGGCTGAACCACCAAGTACTAGGCATCTATATAATCCAATTGGGGGTGATATAAGGAGATAATTTATTGAAACATTGGTGAGATCGTAAAACTGAAAGACCAACAAAAGACAGGAATCAAAGAAACAAAGGTCAAAGAACTAAACAACAAATGCAAGCAAAAAAAACAAATGGCACAGTTTCGGACTTTAAGGGCCAGAACTGAAAGTTACTAGAGAATCGAAACTTTAATTAAAGTTGTGGACGAGGGTTGCTTTCAACCAAGGAGCATGCATGAAGAACCCCCGTGTCTGTGGACGCAAATTTCGGTTCGAAATAGAATCTTTGAGTTTTGACGGCACTGTGGATCTTCCTAAGTTGCCAATGAACACCTGACCAATTTTGGAGAAATTTGGCTTTAAAATTCCTATCTAAGAGGATGGCAACGGGCCATAAAAATTCCGTGGTCAATTGAAATGGGAAGCCGACTGGGTCGCGGGCCACGTGGAATGCAGTGCGACGCTGGCTGCCACCCTGCGTCATGGTGTTCTTTTCCCGCTGTCAACACCACCACGCCAGCACCAGGCAAAAGGGCAGCAAACAAAATCTACCACCACCACCACCACCACCACCACCACCACCACCACCAACAAAACCACCACCAAAACAAAATCATCATCATCAACAACAGCAACAACAACAAAATAATTGGCAACAACGAAAAACAACGAGAACAAGTCCAACCTCAAAAACAGCAACAATGACAACGAAAACAGTAAAACGACGAAAGCAACAAAACCAACGAAAGCAACGACAACAACGAAAGGAACGACAACAACGAGAACAAAAGCAAATACAACAAATACAACAAATACAGCCAACAAAACAGAAGCAGCAACACAAACACGTGCAACTGGGATCGCAATTTCAACTGCAAGTAATGCAACTGCAAATAGCCACAACACAACTACTACAATTACCGTAACAATTTCAAGAGCTGGAGCATAGGTGGTCTTCGATACCCGCCCCCCTTCGAAAAGAAACAGCTAGGCACGATACACACAGAACTCCCATTTTTCGGTAGAATATCCAAATACTATCCTAACCAACCAAGGCTTCCTCAAACAGCACTTCGACCTTTTTGAAATCATACCCATGTCCAACATTTGTAACACCTCCAAAAACTTCCAAAAATTAGAATTTTCTTCATCCACATCCACACTGACAACTTGAGCCATACTGAGACACAAATAGATCTGACTGAAAACAGGGTACCCTGAAAAAAACCCTACTAAAATTGTTGGTTTGGAGTCCTGCTCTCAAGAAGACCGAGGTCGAACCACAGCGTCACAGCGTGATGCAGTCAATGCTGGCCTGGACTGCCAATGCCACCGGGGATTTGTTCTCCGAGGCCCACATCGTTGGGTCCTGAACGGCTGTGCCAATGCCGGGCATGTGCAGCCTGCACAAACGGAGTTTACCAGATTGCACGATCCTCTCCGCATAAGATTCCACCTAAAATTTGTTTTCGACCCTGCGCTCTCACATTTACCAAAAACATGAAATACACATCTATCGTTTGTTTTTTCAACCAAGAAAATCGGGTTGCATCAGTGGGTCGACGGTCCACCATCAGTTTTTTTTTCATCGATGTCCGTCTGATGCTGCCTTTGTGGAAAGCCGATGTGGCTCTAGGCCCAGTGGAGCAATGTGGAATCATGGTTTGGCGGAATGTGTGCTGGTGACTAGACTCCTTGCGACCCCGGCCCGAATGCTGCAATCAGTCCTCCACACATTGGCCTCACACAGCCGTTTCAAAATCCAAATTCAAAACATCAAAACCAACTGGTTACCGATTGTGGATCAAAACTGAAATAACAATGTGCCCACAAGATGCAACATGAGAATAAAAGTTTTGCATTTGAGCACTCCGTTTTGAGGTGCCCAATCGTTTTTCATTGGTTTGCAATGCTATTGTCGTGCCAAACAAGACCAACAACAACAACAACAACAACAACAACAACAACAACAACAACAACAACAACAACAACCAGAACAAGAACAACAAGAAGAACAAGAAGAACCAGAAGAACCGGAAGAACCAGAAGAACCAGAAGAACCAGAAGAACCAGAAGACCCACAAGAACCAGAAGAACCAGAAGAACCAGAAGAACCAGAAGAACCAGAAGAACCAGAAGAACCAGAAGAACCAGAAGAACCAAAAGAACCAGAAGAACCAGAAGAACCAGAAGAACCAGAAGAACCACAACCACCACCAGCACCACCACCACAACAACAACCACAACGACAACGAGAACGACAACGAGAACGACAACGACAACCACAACAAGAACCAAAACCAGAACCAGAACAAGAAGAAGAACAAGAACAAGAACAAGAACAAGAACAAGGACAAGGACAAGGACAAGGACAAGGACAAGGACAAGGACAAGGACAAGGACAAGAGCAAGAGCAAGAGCAAGAGCAAGAGCAAGACCAAGACCAACAGCAAGACCAACAGCAAGACCAACAGCAAGAACAACAGCAAGACCAACAGTAAGACCAACAGCAAGACCACCAGCAAGACCAACAGCAAGACCAACAGCAACAGCAACAGCAACAGCAACAGCAACAGCAACAGCAACAGCAACAGCAACAACAGCAGCAACAGCAACAACAGCAACAACAGCAACAACAGCAACAACGACAGCCTCAGCATCAGCAACAGCAACAGCAACAGCAACAGCAGCAACGATGATGATGCCAAATGATGTCCACTCCAACAACGTACAAAAATGTCAGCCCTTGCCGCCAAGTATCGAAGGCGCATGATGGGATGATCCACTACTTGCTGTGGAACATAACAAATTTGAACCGTCTGGCAGCAAAATTCGCCACTGAAACTTAGTGGCCCAACTCTGCAGGTGACAATCGCAACCCTTTATTGCAAACGCATTGTTTGCACCCATGCCGTTGCAACTTCCCCCTCTGGCACGCCACCCAAGAAAAAATTCAGGCCAAGTTTGGCAAAGCGGACCTATCTTTCTGAATCGTTGATTCTTTTGGCAACATTGACGTGCGCACATGGTATCAAACATGGTTTCCCCCAGACACTGTTGACGATTTCGAATTCCGACGTTTGATCTCCGAACTCCAAAAAGTGACAAAAACTGATTCCGTCTGTGCCAAAGGGTCGCGTGCGCACCCCGCTGTTTGATGCGGGTTGCACATGTTTCATCAAAGAAATCGACGCACCATGAAAGAACCAACGCATGCAAATCCCACCTGTATTCAGCTCGATGCACGTTGTTGCTGCTGCAGAAAAATCCCATCACCTCCTCACAGTGCCCTTGGAAAACCAGAAAAACCAACAACAAGCAACACCCAACCGTTTGTTAAACATTTTACGTGCAACCACACCATGCCACACGCACCCATGTTCGGAGTTCGGCACACTTCGGACACGCATGTTGACCGCCTCGATGCTGACTGTGTGTACACTTGTGTAAGCAAGTGTCTCATAGCCCACAGGCTCCCCCCCACAGACCGTGCAAGTCCCCTTCACCGCTAGGCTCCCAGGTGCCACAAAACATATATAAAGCGCCCTATTCACGTCTACCGCGCAATTTCCAGCGTGCACAGCATCGCGCTCTGTATTGTGCATTTTGGATTGACGCTTGATACACTTTAACACCATTTGCCCCTGTGGATTTTATCGGCCCCATGCCGTGTTGCCCATGCTCTAAATGTATAGTTTTGTTTCCTCTTTTGCCACGGCTCTTCTGGCAGCAGATTGGGCATGTTTCTTTAGCATACTTCCTTAGCATAGTGAAGTTTGCTCCCAATTTTCCCCTGACAGCAAGTCCGCAACCTGTTCCATGATTCTGTCATTTTTCACACATCTGGCTTTCAACAGATTTCGCATTGCAGTTTTTTTAATCATTTTTCTGCGCTCCTTCGTTTTCTCTCCGCTCACATTTCCTAAAAAGTGGATATTTCTTTGTTCGTTGTCCGAATGGCCTGAACTTTGGCTCCAGGGTTCCAAGGTACCTTGTTTCTTGCTCCACGGCTGCTTAATGCTGTTGGGTGCAGGGCTACAACAAGTTGAGGCATGATAAATTTAATTGATCATTGCCGGCATTGCAAGTGTCATTGTGGACCCGCGGTTCTCTGTTTAATTATGATGCCCGTCCCTGACACATGCCAGCTGTCATTGTTCATCTTTGCGTTTCCCCTTCGTTTTCTTGCAAGTGTCGCCTGCTGGCTTTAGTCTGCCGGCAGTGCTTCCTTATTTTTCCCTTCAAATTTCGCCCGAATGTCCCCTCTGTTGTCGTGTCATGGTTTCCTGCGTCGCGCTAGCCATGTGTCAGCACTGCATAGTCGGTTCACGCTTCGTGGGCCCTCATGTGCAACCTGCTGCTGTTGTTTGTGGGATGTATCCGCCGTGCATGATATTTATCAAAATCTGGCGTTTGATTTCGTATGCGATCTGAAAAATTTGTTGAACGAGGACTTTGCTTCATTGGAACGAGATGGCTGGAACAGCAACCCGTTTTACCTTGTTTTGCTGGGAACCACGTCCTTGTAAAAAAAAATTCTTGCGCGATGATGTCAACAATCCCACCAATTTGGCCTCGGCTTGCGGCAGTCAAACCAACGCTTGAAACAGGAACATGGCGTAAAAAAAATTGCCGGCAAAACAAACAAAACAAACTAGAAAATCAAACCCATTGGGGTGGCAACACGCACTTGTGAAACCAGCTACGCAGTATGCAATTGGAAATCCCAGCGGCGGAGAAGACTCAGAAATACAAGAGGACGCAACGCCGGGAAACCTGTATGCCACGATTGGCGGTCCCTTTGGGCACAGGCGTGTAGGAAGGAGTCCCCTGACTGCCATTGGCAAATGTTATACATTCAGCACTTAAACTCTCTGGAATTCGACCTCCCGCCTTTTTAGCCACGTATCCAACCAAAATTGTAAAGGCATTGCGTTGTTGGGCAGCCGCCCCATGCGTTTAGGAGTATGCAATTTGCAACATAATCATAATCATGCCAGTTTTCACCAACAGCCCATTCAGGTTCACAAAATGGTCCGAACAACACGTCCAATCTGTTCCCAAGCATTGCCCTGGCCACGATTTATGTGTGCAGGGGACACGCATTCTTGAACCCATCCATTCCAGCAGTGCAACTTGAAAGTTGTGGCATGAGGTTACCCTGGTGTCATTTGTACAGCACCTTTTCGTTGCCAGTCAGGACATATTCATGCCACAAAAAAAAATTAGTTCAAGATGCCCGTAGAAAATAATTTCAGCTAGGCGCGTGTGTTTTGCTTTGTGGTATAACTACTTCTTGCGGGGAACAGGTTTGATTTAATTTAACTGGCTATAAAGCGTATTGGCTCTTGATTGTTGTGCTTTTATCTCTTGTTTGATCACTTTTGTCGATTTCATGTCATGGGTTGCCAAGTAATTTAACCCTGGCAGATACGTTCTCGCTTTCGTCGCAGCAACTACCTTGCATCTAAATCTTTGCCGGCGAGAGGCTGGAACAAAAATCTTTCGGATGGTTCGCATTTGTGACCACGTCTCATGCGGTTTCATTTTGGACCTATCCGATTTCCGTTCGTCTTTTCTGTCTCTCATTGTGCTCTGGCGCCGCAGTGGAGTACCGAAACGTAGGAATGAGTCGTTAATACGCGCTATCCAGTCGCCTTTATTCAACCACCCCCCGTCATGTCAAGTTCACACCCAGCGTCATGTTTGAACTTGAACTTGCATTCAAGTTCCATCGATGCTCACGGTGTGCCAGCTGATGAGGAGATGAAGGGTTTAAAGGCCTTACTCACCATGTGTACAACCAGGCTTGTTCACGCATTCATGGACTGTTTAGTGTTGCATATGCCGTTTGCAATCATAGCCATAATGGCGTGAGGTTTTCAATCGCCTGCCCTTGTTCACTTAAGCTAACGCCGCACTACCTTCCTGATGGTTCACGGACGTTTGAGTGCCAACGGTTACGTGCCAAGCAGTCATTCTAATGAAATCTGCGTGGTGCCGAGCCTGGTTGGACAGGAGCAAGGTGCTTCGCTGTCACTCCTTGCTTGTTCATAAACTGTACGATTTCAAGCTAGCCAATCTATGTCTGTAGCCGCCCGTGAGTTCAAGGTCAGATTTCACTATGCTGACAAGAGCAGGCGTTGCTCCAAGAGCACCCGGTCATAATTTTGAGCAGATATACTGTGAATATCCGAATCCTCACAACGCACCGGTCAATGTCTTGAATACCTGCCGTCTATTCAATCCAAACTCAAATTCTTTGGATACTACGTTTGAATTTCCATAGGCTCTCGTGAAGCGGCGGTGGATTTTACGTCTGGTTTTCTTCGCTGGAAACTCGCTGTCCGCAATTTCTTCAACAGTCCCCGCTCTCCCACCTTCCTGGGGGTCAGGGAGGTTTCAACCATCCAATAGTCAGTACATCCCATGAAATTTGGGCGCTGCCGATCTTCATTTGGACTGGCGTTTTGTGCCCAGCCATTCCTCCTCAGCCATTCCTCCTTGACTGTTTGTGGATTTTCTCGTGACATGCGTTCAGCTTTTGGTTTCTCAGTGCTTTGTTTCTTCCAATTGCCGGTCGCTCCAATGATGTTTGTGTTGTGCCGAGCTTACTTGGATTGGAGCCGTGTGCTTTGCTGATCCTCGTCGCCGCCTTTGGATTTTCACCTCATCTTTCAAAGCGTAATCGCGTCGGCTTATCGTAAGGACTTTTCAGTCAGCACTAAGTGCGAAGCAGCCATTGGTCATTCATAGCCTTTGTCATGCACGTTGACCCCATCTGGTTGCATGGGCTCTGGACTTTACCTTCGAAGCAGCTTTCATCAAGTACGTGCTTCTCGTTCTTCCGCTCCCGCACTCCCCAGTGAAAGGCGCACCTGCAAGTGAAAGCGACTAAGTGGTTGACAGAGTTCATCAGTCGTAAGGACTTCAGTCACGAAGGCGTTTGTCATGTTGCCTTCCTCGTCAATCAGTTTTACCCTAAATACCTTGACCTTAAAGAAGCGGTGGTTTGTACCAAGTGCTGTCCATTTTCCAGTTATGATCCCCCTGGATTTTGCGCAAGTGCCCACTATTCGACCTTTTACTCGCCGCATATAATTCCTGGCTAAGCATTGGACTTCTCACACTTGCAATGGTGAAAGTTGTGTGCCGCGGCATTGGGTTTGCCATATCAGGGTTTGTCTCCAACAGACCAAACTGGGTTAGTTTTCCTTCAAGCCAAAGTGGATGTAACTAAGTTCCATCTACTTCCCAAAGTTTCAAGGAAATTGTGCTTTGCCAGTTTCATTCCCCGTTCAACCCAATGGATTTTTGCTCGCCGATTTTCGGAACGTTCTTTGGAAATTCGTGTCTTTTCCTCAACCTTGCATTCGTGCCCAGCAGTTTGGTTGCGACAGCGCCGCCCCAAATTGCATCAACTGTAAATTTCATGCGTCAGTACAAGTAATAAACACGACTCGCTTGACTTTGGTCAAATCAGACACTGGTCACATGGACGCAGCCAAATTTCATCTATGTTTTTCCTACTATAGCATTTGCTGAGCCATTGTTCGTTTGAATGTTATCTATCCGCCTAGGATCGCATTGAGTTTTCCGTTGGTTTTCATTTTACCCACATAATGGGGATTGGCTGCTCCGGCGCCGCACCAACATCCGTTTCGATTTCAAACATCCGTTAAGTGCGCGCACAGCAATCGCCATGCATGATCGTTCAGCGAATGATTCCTGCCATCCTTGCCTATAATTCATTTGCACCTTGAGGCATTCCAAGGTTGCATCCGCCCGCAGGCCTGGCCACCTTTCGTAAGGATGTAGTGTTTGTGTTTGACCGTGTGCAGTTCATGGTGACGGGGGACCTGAACGTTGCGGCATGATGTTACCCTCCTTGCATATATAAAGTATCGTTTCCTTACCTGTCAGGACATATTCATCCCAAATATATTTTGGTTGGAGATGCCCGTGGAAGATGACTTCAGTTTGGCGCGTGTATTTTGTTTTGCGGTCTGGTGTTTGAGGGGAACAGATTTGATTTTCACTGTGATGGATGTTATGCCACTTTTTTTCCTGCTTGGTACACTGATTAAATTCCTCCTGTTACCGTTTTTTTTTTTTTGCTGGCCCCGGCCACCATAAACGAATTGATACGGGCGCTCGGGAATTATTGCCAGTTTGCGCAAATTGTTCTCATTGTTTTTTGCGTTGAACCATTTCGCCTATTGAAGCACCCAGCTACGGGGCCATGTTGTACGTGTAGTACGTGACTGTTGTTGCTGATGTGTCTGTTTGGTTTATTTGTTCCTGTTTCTGTTGGTTGCCGTGCATGAAATAAATCCGGTTTACGGCCCCCTGCCTTGATTATTTTGTTCTTTCCTTTACTTGCGCAATCATGTCTTTCCGGCAGTCAGTACAATTTATTTTTGGCGCCTTTTGACCCTTTTCACACAACATGATGATGAAATCGTTTGCTTGGGGTCTTTGCCCTGTGGCTATACGGGTGGCGTTCAGGCTCCAAACGTTTTTCAACTGTCGGGGGCCGGCACGAAGTCGAAAGTCAGCAGATTGGCGCAAACATTTTGCTCTTACGGTTTCGGGTTTCATCTTTTTCAAATCCACGCAAAGTGGCAAATTCCGGTTAATGTTGATGCAAGCTAAGCTCAGTACAAAGCACAATTATGCGTTTGTTTGTTTGTCGATGTCATCTGTCCGACTCAAAACCAAATTGCTGCAGGGTACAATCGCGTAAGCACATGGGAAAGGAACCAAGAACGAATTTGTCAAAAGTTTTCAGCAAAATTCAATATATACCACCTCGCTGATTTTCCAAAGGGAGCAGCGCGCTGCAGCCGAAAACCAATTCACGTGTTGAGAATGGCAAACGGTGAGGGATGGTCCTCGCAACGTTGTGTTCGTCGCCCTCGTTTACGAAAGCGGTTGGTGCAAAAATTATGTTCCCAATCGGTGGCAGAATGCCGTATTATAGGTTTGGCTGCCCATGCTCTCATGTGCTGAGCCACATGGGCCATCACGTGGGTTGCAAACATGAAAGCGCACCTGGGAAAATCGATCTGACCACTTGCGGACGTTGCTAAGTCACCGCGCGCTCCGATTTGACATTCCTTTTCTGGAATAATATGTTGCGAACTTGCGACTTTTCATGGCTTGTGCCAACCATCCAAAGAAAGTACATTGCATCCTTCGCTGCATAACATCCAATTTCTATTTTGGCCCCCTCCTCAAAACAAAGTTGCAATGGGTGTTAAAGCCTGAAGACACCACCAAATCGAAAAGTTCCAGTCTCAATTTCGAAAAGGCCTGTTTCTGTGAAAATATATGACTCCTGATGCTTGTCCAACCTCGTCCAGGCAGCATGATGGCAATGATCAAATCCAATTTTTCTCGCTACATCCATATATCTATGTTTCTTTTCGCCCTACCAAATTTGTTTGAACTCACCTGCCACTTTTGCAAGGCACGTTTCCATGAGTCTTGCATCCGATGTTGCATGTTTTCCTGGTTTTTTCAAGTCGAGTTCAACGTCCAGGAAGTAACAGTTTCAGCCTGTCAACAAATTGTTATAAACATATTTTTACACTGACTTGGTGTAAAAATATGGTGTCATCATATGTCATCGACATACCAGATATTTGTCGATTTTTCCACCGCACCAGTGTGAAAAGCATGATTTGCAAAAGTTTGTTCCATTTTCGTACTGCAAATTCCCAGCCTGTGTTGAAGATACGGACATTGATGACATCGCCTTGTTTGACATCCCGTTCAATGTCAAAGAACTGCCCAGCAAAAATCATACTGGTTGGCCCCAATGCACAATCCAAAATGTAGCGCCAGAAAATTTGAGCACATATTGTTTTTGCAATGGCACAAAGGTATCATACTCAATGCGGACTGAAAGTTTTCAGATCCAGGTTATGCAACCCAAACGGGTGAATTTTATATTTTGCTACGAATAGCGTCAAGCACAACGAACGCATCATGAATACCAGTGTGTGGTCTACAACCCGTGTGGTGGAAGCATTGTTCTATGCCAAATGTCGCGTGCAATTTTCCGTAAAAAACATCAAACAAACTCGCCACAGATTATGTAAGTGATGTTCAGTATAGCGATGTGTCTCCAGCTGTTCGGTTGCATGTACATTGTCTCGTGCTTTCATGAACACCCTGAGGAAAGCGTTCCGCCACATAAAATACATGGCACCAAGCATTTGATAAATCATCACCCCGAAATTTACACATGTCAGCGACAAAGCCATCCCCATCTTACGTTCTCAATCATTTTCAAACCAGTCATTGCCTCCATCCGTGTTGCAATTCGTGAAAAATGGTTGGAATTCCACGGGGTACGCCAGAACAAACGACTGCAGCCAGTCCTTCCCGCAATCGAGTCTCACGCTTTACATTGGATCGGACAAAAATGTGCACACAATTTGTCATTCTTTGGTTAGCTAGGCTCAAAATAGGTGATTGGTATCCGCCAAGAAACCGCGCACGGCACGCTTGGTACGGTTGGTACGCTTGGTACGGTACGGTTGGTGTTCACATCCAGACTTCCGTTGCGCTTCAAGATACACCAAACAGGAGAATTGAAATGACACCTGAATGAACTCCAAGAGAAAGCAGCACACTCCCACACTATTTTTACTGGTGCATAATTGGTCTCACTGTCATGTACTTGAATGCAAAATCAATCCAGCAGCGATAGCAACAAGTACAAATGAAACAGGAGATGCAAACTACCCCACCAGATGCGTGTGACAAGATCAGCGGACCCACAATTATCTGGTGAAATGTTCTCAACAAAAGTGGTAGTAGAAAACCTGCCCCTCAGACTAAGCAAAGGAGGCGACCATGGGGATGGTGGAGGGCAAGTTTCAAGTGAGGGATCTACGTGGTGCATCTTGAAGCCAAAATGCCACAGCGAGGCTAGATCACGACACTTCCGGATTCATGAAGTGAACAATTACACCGAAATAGACCCCAGATAGAAAAGATTTTAGAGACGTTTTTTCACCCCGCATCAATGGGCCAGTGAAATAGTGGATGTTTCGACCTGCGCAAGTCATTGCAAAGAACTTCCCGTTCCCAAATGTTGGAACTGATGGTTCTCAACGTGGGAACCCTAGGTTACCATTGCACAAAACTGCTGGTTCCCAAAGATTGGAACTCAACAACCTGGGAACCATAGGTTATACCGTTGCGAAGAACTTCCGGCTCCCAAAGGTTGGAACTGATGGTTCCCAACCTGGGAACCATAGGTTACCATTGCGAAGACTTCCGGTTCCCAAAGGTTGGAACTGATGGTTCCCAACGCGGGAACCATAGGTTACCATTGCAAGGAACTGCTGGTTCCCAAAGATTGGAACTGAATAACCTGGGAAACATACAGTAGGTTACCATTGCGAAGAACTTCCGGTTCCCAAAGGTTGGAACTGATGGTTCCCAACGCGGGAACCATAGGTTACCATTGCAAGGAACTGCTGGTTCCNGTTGGAACTGATGGTTCCCAACGCGGGAACCATAGGTTACCATTGCAAGGAACTGCTGGTTCCCAAAGATTGGAACTCAGTAACCTGGGAACCATAGGTCACCATTGCGAAGAACTTCCGGTTCCCAAAGGTTGAAACTGATGGTTCCCAATCTAGGAACCATAGGTTACCATTGCAAAGAACTTCCGGTTCCTCAAGGTTGGAACTGATGGTTCCCAACGCGGGAACCATAAGTTACCATTGCAAGGAACTGCTGGTTCCCAAAGGTTGGAACTCAGTGTTCCCTAACCTGGGAACCATAGGTTGCCATTGCGAAGAACTTCCGGTTCCCAAAGGTTGGAACTGATGGTTCCCAATCCAAGAGATTATCATTGTAAGGAATTGCCGGTTCCCCAAGCTTGAAACTTATGGTTCCCGATCTGAAAAGCGATACGCTACCAGTGGAAGGATCTGCTGATCCCCAAAGGTTAGAACTCATGTTTCGTATCGCTTTGTTTTGTTTAATGAGGCGGTAACAGAACGTTTGTCTTGCTTAATGGACCGGTACCGGAATGTTTGCGTTTGGCTGATGGGCCGGCATAGAAATGCTTTTGCACGAAAAAAGTGCATGTTAGAATGATATGAAAACATTTTTCTTACATTTTTGGTTTTGCTTAATGGACCGGTACAAAGCGCTTTGTTTTGCTTAATGGACCGGTACCGGAATGTTTGCGTTTGGCTGGGGCCGGCATGGAAATGCTTTTGCACGAAAAAAGTGCATGTTAGAATGATACGAAAACATTTTTCTTACATTTTTGGTTTTGCTACATGGACCGGTACAGAACGCTTTGTTTTGCTTAATGGACACGTACCGGAATGTTTGCGTTTGGTTCATGGGCCCGTATCAAACATGTGTTTTGCGTGAAAACAATGCATGTTAGAACGATATGTCTTGACCACTCTGTTTCACCACTAGGAAAGTAGGGAAGTTCCTGAAACTTCCAAGAGACTGTAGTTGGAAACTTTCCGTTCCGCTGTCGTATATTATGTAAGTCGTATACACATTGGGCTGTAGAATATGGATACGTTCGTTCATGTCGTCCGCTTCTCGTTGTACGTCGCATCAAGAAGAGGAATTCACTTAGAAACCGAATCACATGACAACTTGTACAAGCGAGACTCAGCAGCTCCTTTTTGACTGCGGGGGTAGAAGTCACGAGTGATATTGCCAGCTCCCTACATTGATTGTTGAAAGGCAAAATGAGGTCACTACAGTAGTCACTTGTGTGCGGAGCCAAGGTTGGCGCCCGGACCTTCTGGTTTCTCCACATACTGCTCAAGCTTTCTGAGCGGCAATGGCACTGACGTGGGTAGGTGACAGATTCATGTTGCGCACCAACAGCTTCTAAAACTTGAGCGGTGAGAGTGGTTCTGACTTCAGAAGAAGTATGAGAGGTTCCGCGCAGGACTCGCAGGTCAGGCTTGGGGACGTGATGTCGGAACCCCCGGTGTTGAATTTGTTCAAGTCGGAACACACATTCTTTGGCCGAATGTTGAGTGTTGCGCAATAGGTCCAAGGAATGTCGAACAGTCATGCTGACCACTTGGGACAAATGCCTACGGGCAATTAACGTCCAATTTCATTCATAGTGCTGCCGGTGAATATTGGAGTACCAGGTGCAGCGATGTCTGTTTCCATTAGGCGCCCTCAAGTTGGCTAGGACCCAATCATCTGCATACCTCGTTTAACCTGTGCTGAAATTGGGATCGAAACTGGTCTGCTTATTGTTGGAGGACAACTTGGCATCTTCTAGTTTATAAAGCTGCGAATTGAAATCGCCAGCATAGGGACGTTAGGTGTTCAATGCCGTCAGAATTCTGCCGGTCGGTCGGAACTGGCCATTGCGTCTGGAGCGACATCGTCCTAAAACTTATCAAGGTGTTCACTGATGGAAGTAGACACCGGAGGCCACACCGCTGTGACAATGGCACTGCTCGCAGGATAGCCAAACGAAACATGTTGACTTCCTGCACCTTTGTCAGCTATCACCACAACTTCAGTGGCCAATGTGATGTGATAGCTGTCCGCTGGGTCGCCCTCGAGGAGGACGAAGAACAATGACCCAGCTTTGTGACCGTTTGAGATGTCATAGTTAGTTTCGGACTGCAGTGCAAGCGTTGTTTGAGGTTGAAACACCTCGCTACAATCATGTCGAGAGTCATGATCTAGCTCGCTGTTGTGCAACATGTGTGTTGTATATAGTGTTGACATGTTCATTGATAGGTCATGGTTTTGGTTTCCTTCAAATTGTTTGGGTTTTCCAATAGATGATGTCAACAGTCTGGCATGCACGAGAAAGAATCTTATAAATCCTGTGCTGAGAAGATCAACAACTGAGGGAGGAAAACACAAACCTGCGTTTTGGTTTTCCTGTTTTGGTTTTGGGGAAAGTGACCTGTTTTTCTGAACTTGCTTGAAGAGGGTTTTGGAGAAACCAAACTATGAAACTGAATTCGTTTTGGATGTCAACTTTTTTTGTGAGTTTTGTCCAGAGAAATGTTTTCGAGATTTCGGAGTAGCAAGGTCGTAACATTCCTGTTTTTTTTTTTCCTCGGAATTAGCGCACGTTGGCACAAGGCCTGTGTCACTTGGTCGTAACATTCCTGTTCCAGATTCTCAGTCTTAGACAGACAGCTCTCGTGTGAACCAAGGACCTGTTTTCCAAGGTCAGCATTCACTAGACTTGTGAGATAGCTGGTCCACCCAAACACTTCTTCTTCCCTTGAAACCCATTTCTCGGTGGAGGGACTTGGAGAACTACAACCACTTCTCACTTTTACTGAACACACTTGTCATCAGAGCGTGGAAAATCTTGCTGTTGCCGTTGCATACCAGCAGGCAGTGGTAAACCCTGATCCCTATTTTCTGGCACAAAAGGACCACCTACGTCCATGCTACGTTGAGGAACAAACTGGTTTAACTGTGCATATCCCGTACAATTTTGGTTGAAGTGTCGTCCTTGGTCCACTGCAATCCCCTGACATCCTGGACATCCTTGGCACCCAGATCCTGGATACATCACCTGTGCGAGCTCTTTGTCAAGGGACCAACAAACTAGAGCTGTTCAGCTGTTCGTCTTTGTTCAATTTTCAAGGTAGCTTTTGCGAGTCACCCTAGGATCTCTTTGATGATCAGTGGTTTCCTGGAAGGGTTGGACATCATTTCTGGGACATCAGCGGGTGACGTGTATGGTAATGCTACCACGTATATGGGTAATGGGTGTGAGTTAGCTCGTTAGCTCACAGGGGAATACTCATTACGAAACAGAGCAGAGTGTTTGTCACTGAGGACTCAGTTGCTTGCCAAGTAACACAAAATGCCTTAGTTAGAGTTCTAGTTAAACTAGTTGTAACTAGTTGAGCAATAGTTACAACTAGTTACAACTAACTATTGGCAATTAGTNTCTAGTTAAACTAGTTGTAACTAGTTGAGCAATAGTTACAACTAGTTACAACTAACTATTGGCAATTAGTTCAAATAGTTTGAGTTGGAACTAACTCTAACTAGTTGGCAACTAATTCCAACTTTTTTGCAACTAGTTCGAGAATCAGTTGCAACTAGTTACAAACTAGTTGCAGAGTTCGTTGTAACTAGTTCTCAACTAGTTGCAGAATTAGTTGNTTAGTTGTAACTAGTTGTAACCCTCCAGACCCAGAGTTGGAGAGTTAGTTGTAACTAGTTGTAACCCTAGCCCCGGACCCAGAGTTGGAGAGTTAGTTGTAAATAGTTGTAACCCTGGCCTCGGGCCCAGAGTTAGAGAGTTGTTGTAACTGTTGTAACCCTGGCCCCGGGCCCAGGATTAGAGAGTTAGTTGTAGTAGTAGTAGTAGTAGCAATAGTAATAATAGCAAAATTTCCTGGCCCATTTGTTTTGTTCATAAAACAAGTCGAAATAATAGTAGTAGTAGTAGTAGTAGCAGTAGTAGTAGTAGTCGTGGTGGTAGTAAAATTTCCTGGCCCATTTGTTTTGGTCATAAAACAAGTAGTAGTAATGATAGTAGTAGTAGTAGTACTTTTTTTTTTTGTAACTAGTTGTAACCCTGCTTCCGGGCCCAGGGTTAGAGAGTTGGTTGTAACTAGTTGTAA
Organism: Symbiodinium sp. clade C Y103; assembly: GCA_003297045.1. Taxonomy (NCBI): domain Eukaryota; class Dinophyceae; order Suessiales; family Symbiodiniaceae; genus Cladocopium; species Cladocopium sp. clade C. The sequence continues at coordinate 273,452 of BGPT01000431.1, read as the reverse complement.
CCTTGGCCTCGGGCCCAGGGTTAGAGA
>BGPT01000431.1:231938-261452 GCA_003297045.1 Symbiodinium sp. clade C Y103 | reverse complement strand
GTCTTCTCTGGCAGACTAAGGATTCTGGTTTTGACCACTAAGGATCCACAATGTGCTGCAATCGTTTTGGGCTGTGGCACAACATCAAAGTCTACTACTAGAGTTTGAAACTGTGTTTGCCATTAACTGTTGTGAATGATTGTGGTTTATTTGTCAATTTGGTGGATGAAAGATCAGGGTTGCCAATTGGTCTGCTTCGGAGCCGGTGAATATGCTCGCCGAAGGACAGGATTTAGTGAAATCCACTATTGGACCTCCTCTCAAGTGGGTGGAAAAACATGAAACTACCCCAGACTGCAGCGCCTGTAAAGCCATCGAGATCTATGGGACTCGTCAGGGAAAGAACCATTCAAAGGCTTGTTGTGAACGCTACTGGAATTGGATGAAAGAACAAGCTGTTGAACCCCCAAAGAACCCTGATAAGGTCCCTGGTTTGGGTTTGAAGGATGTTCCTCCACCTGAAGAAGAAGAAGACAATTATGAACCTGATTTTGATCCTCCACCAAATCCATCGAAGTCCGGAAGTGTCCAGATTGTGCCAGTGAACACTTCGAGTTCCTATCGACCTGATTTTGGGGATAATGGTTTGGACATCCTAGGTTTGGAGTCACCACCTGAAACAGGGTTGAAACGAGATGGAGATGAACCAGAAGGTTCCGACNGGGATAATGGTTTGGACATCCTAGGTTTGGAGTCACCACCTGAAACAGGGTTGAAACGAGATGGAGATGAACCAGAAGGTTCCGACCTCAAGAAGTTCCCTGCTGAGGAGGTAGTCGTCAAGGAAGAATTGGATTCGCCCATGGAAGGTTCTCCAGAGGCGAGTCACGAGCACGAAGAGGAGTTCGGATACGCCACTAGAACAGCTCGAGATGCAATTAGAAGAGATTAACCAGGAAAGGTCGAAGCGACGTTTGTCTCTGTGTCTTGCAGGCGTGGAAGATCTCTCTTTCATGGCTACAGATTCGGACGAGCCGGTTCGTGACTTGCCACTGTTTTCGATTCGGTTTGCAACAAATGCTACTAGTGTGGTTGTACCTTTTGGGNCTTTCATGGCTACAGATTCGGACGAGCCGGTTCGTGACTTGCCACTGTTTTCGATTCGGTTTGCAACAAATGCTACTAGTGTGGTTGTACCTTTTGGGAATCATCATGTTCGTATTTGGGAACCTGAAAGTGCCATTGGTGACACTACCTTGAAAGAATTGTCAGGGGAAAGCACTCTTTTGGGCATGAAGAAAGAGATTCAGAACCTGTCTGACTTGGGAACTGGTGAATTGTATAATCTGCAGGAAATGGAAGCCAAAGGGTTGGACAAATCCTGTACCCTACCCGGTGGGTAACCACTGATAAAGGCGGGGGTATCACCAGATGCCGTATCGTTGTAAAGGACATTGCGAAGAACCAGGACTCTACAAGAGTATTGGGTATCAGTTCGCCGACACCTTCAGCTGATGCTTTAAAGCCTTGTTAGGTGTTGCCGTTGTCCTAGATCTCGTCTTAGGTGGTGCCGATGTCACAGCAGCTTCTATGGCTACACCCCTAAGGAAGAGAGACGTTGTCGCAAAGATGCCCTTATCCATAAGTGACCTTCAGGGACAGCCGCAATATTTGCACCTGTTTAAGGCTCTGAATGGATTGAGATCGGCTTCTCAAGAATGGGTTGTGTTTCTTTCTGAAATTTTTCTCAGAATTGCAATTGGAATCTGACGATTTGGAGCCATGCTTGTTTACTGGAAGGTTGAAATCCGGGGCTATTTGCCTTTTGTTGTCATTTGTGGATGACATTCTCATTGCGACTGAAACTGAGAGGGATTTCGAAACTGTCATGTCAGTAATCGGGAAGAAAGTTGCCCTGAAGAAGGCTGGGTTTATCAAGACCTCGAAGGATGGGGGTGGTCAACTTAAGTTTTTTTGGGCGACAGATTTTCCGTCAACCGGGTGAGAAGGCTCTGTTTGTAGGACTCCCGGATGACTATTTGAAAACCACTTTTGAATCGTCCTACGGATTGAAGTCAGGAAGCCGCACTGCTCCTGACATTATGCCTATGCTAGATCAGGAAGGGAAAGAATTAACCCCGGAAGCTTACAGCCGGTTCCGTTCTGCCCTTGCGAAGCTTAGTTGGTACGCCCAGACGCGACAAGACATCCGAGCATGGATCGGATTGCTGGCGACTCAACAGGCGAAGCCCACTGACTGCACTGAGACAGCCCTCAAGTTGAGGTATCTCTATGAGGATCAAAGGGTTGTGCTGCGGATTCCTGCAGAGATTCCGCCACGTGATGGGCAGTCGCATCCCATGGCACTTACGCAAGAAGATCGTTTGGTATGTTTTTCTGATGCGTCTCACGCACCCTTGAAGTCAACTGGACGTAGAGGTGTAACAGGCGGTGTCATTACGTACCGGAGGTGTCTCATCAAAACTTTGAGTAGGCATCAGCAGTTGGTANGTAACAGGCGGTGTCATTACGTACCGGAGGTGTCTCATCAAAACTTTGAGTAGGCATCAGCAGTTGGTAAGTTTGTCTAGCATGGAGGCCGAGCTATATATTGCTCTCCAGGCAGTTGCTCAAGAGATGGTTGCTGTTGGGAAGTTCTTAGGGAGAGTCATGTCCACCATTGGCCATTCTACTCAGAAAGCCATACCTGGNTCTCCAGGCAGTTGCTCAAGAGATGGTTGCTGTTGGGAAGTTCTTAGGGAGAGTCATGTCCACCATTGGCCATTCTACTCAGAAAGCCATACCTGGTGTACTGTATTCCGACAGTGAAAGTAGTTTCAAGCTTTTGCGAAATATGGATATCCCTAGGAAGTCCAGGCATCTTGAAATCAAACTTGAGTGGTTAAAAGAACAGGTCAACAGGGGACTCTTAGTATTGTGTTTCCTCAAGGGTACCGATAACCCTTCTGATCTCCTGACCAAGTGTCTTGGCACTTCGGCCTTCGAGCATCACAGGAGCGACGGCCGGTAGAGTCTAGTGGTAGAGCGCACGTCCGTCAGTGCAGCCGGCCCGGGCTCGATACCCGGGACCGCCCTAGGCAGACAGGCGGGCCACTACTCCCCCGTCGCAGTCCAGAAACGGAGAGCTGGGCTCGGCGGTAAGCTAGGGTGTGGTCCGGAGAAACCTCCCTCGAGCATCACAGGAGCTCCTTGGGTTTTGAAGTCTCTGATGGACCGCTTGCGAGCTTAATTAACTAAGGGTTTTCGTGATCTGATCTTTGTGGAAGTTTGTTGTGAAAGGGGGTCATCTACTGCTCAAGAAAGCAAGAGATTGGGAATTCTCTATGTGGGTATCACGCAAGATATGGAATCTCCGACTACTCTCAGATCTCTGGAACAGTATCTCAACCAGTTTAGGAATCCCAAGAAAGTGTTTGTTCATGTTTCTTCACCATGTGCATCTGGTTCGCCATTACGACATNGAACAGTATCTCAACCAGTTTAGGAATCCCAAGAAAGTGTTTGTTCATGTTTCTTCACCATGTGCATCTGGTTCGCCATTACGACATTTCAAAGGGGGAAATCATGAACCCACTGAAGCGGATTTTGATTGGGAAAAGATGTTTCCACATGTTGGCAAGTACCTTGCATTAGGGACTTGTAGCTCTTTCGAGCTTCCGTGGAGGAATGAGATCTGGAGTAGGCACCTGACTAAGGAGACANCCACATGTTGGCAAGTACCTTGCATTAGGGACTTGTAGCTCTTTCGAGCTTCCGTGGAGGAATGAGATCTGGAGTAGGCACCTGACTAAGGAGACACTGAGGAAAGCTGGTCATGTTTATGACGTACCAGTTCACTTGTGTGCCACAGGGTTTCGAACTGACCAAGGGACGCCAGTTGGGAAGGTTCTGGGATTCACTTCGAATTCCGAGACTTTCGTCACGACCTTGCGCCAGGCTTTTGGGCAATGTAAATGTACTGTACCCCATGCTCCAATGAACGAGGTTTCCTGGAGTAGTACTGCCCGCTAAAACAGTACACTGGCCCGAGGCATAGTCAAGAGTGCTATGGCAGCGATGTCGGTACTGTGATTCTTGTGATTCTTGTGAGAGAGCGTGAACAGAAATCATTTGTCATTTTCTACACTGATTTGACTCGCATAGCAACATTTGTTTGCATTGTTTGCAGTCATGTCTAAGACATTTGCAAAAACAGTGCAGGACTGTGTTTTACTTTGTAGTTTTCTACCGAAACTTGGCGAAGGTAAGGTTGAGGTAGGTTGGGAAAAGGACTGGGGATGGAAGCCTGTCGTTACGTTTGGCGTTGTGGGTCTGTTTGTTCCGGGTCCGCCCGACAGTGGTTTTTGCTGCTTTTGCGTTTTCTCGGATTTTCCTGGGTGTTGCTTTGGAGATTCTCCAACCGATGTTTTGTTGGCTGATAGACCCTGCTGCGCCATAGGGTTATTCCTTTGCACCGTAGTTAATCTCCCGGGGGGGTATCTGAAGCCATATCTTTTCCCATTGCTGCGGAGACCTCAAGCTTCGCCGCTTCACGGCGGCTGAGCAGCGCCAGTTAGACTTGCTATTGGCAAAGCGTGAGCAAGCCAAGAAGAGTTCGGGAGCTGCGGCCAAGAGCAGCATGACTGATGCATCCAAACGTCGATGCGCTTCTGAGGATGATGATCCGAGTTCATTTGACGAGGGTGAGTGGATCTTGGAACAGATTACGGCAATGCAAGCTGGGGCAATGGACAAGGGAGAGGTGATGGTTCCTCTTTATTTGGATGAGATGATCCCTACTCCAAAAGGACTATCCTTTGAGGATTGGTGCAAAACCCTGGTGACGATGCCGAAATACAAGAAAGAGAAGATTAGCTTTTCGGAGCTTTACGCAATGTTCTACTTTAGTAGATAATGCTTTATCTTAAAACTGTTGCGTGAGCGTTGTCACAATATGTTGTGGCAGAGCGTGGTGCGGCACACCCTGTGTCTTTATGCTGCAAGCGTTTTGGTCCTTGGCTGTTCTATGCCCCTTCTTTGCATGTCTGCCCCAAGCCAAAGTAAAACTACTGCGTAACCGCGTGCGTGCAGCATTCGGGTTTTGTAGTGTAGCGGGTTCCAAATCTTGTTGCAACAACAACTCCAAACATGTCCAAAATCTTGTGAGTTGAATCTTGGTATGTTTGTTGAGGTTAACAGTTTGCTTTGTCATGTCAAGGTACAGTGAAGGTGATGCGCTTCGACTGTTGAAACTGTTAAACCTTTCTTTTTATCTTGGCCACACGGGGACATGAAAATTCTTTGTTGTGGTGGCTATTTTGGATTCAAGTCACATGGGAGCGAATGTGCTCCCGCCCTACCCACCCCGCACATTTTCCTTGTGCCTCTGTTCTGGGTCCCTGTTTCCCAGCGCGTGTATGTCTACGCCATTGTTCCTGTGTTTTTTGGCCTAACCCTAGCCGTTTGTGACAGCGGCCAATTTGACAACTCCCCGGATATCTCAAATGTTGTGGAAAAACGTGAGCAGCCAATTTGTGCGAGTGATGTCATTGCTGGTTTTGCACAGTTCATGTCTTTGGTGTTTTTGGTTTTTTGAGTTTCCCGCATACATGACGATACACGCGTGGTTTGGTTTGGGGGTTTATAGCGTAGATCGCTGAGTAGACCTGAACGCTGGCAAGACTTGCACGGTTTGTTTGTTGTGTGTGGCGCACCCTGTAACAGCGTAAGATAAAGCAAGGCTGCAGTGGAAGCAGAATGCCGCAAGTATTGCAACTGGATTTGAAGACTTATGGAGCTGATGACAATCTGCAGACTGAGCAAGGAGTTCTGCAATTTGTGCATCAGCCCAATTCACAAGCCATCGACTTGGCAGCTTTTCTGAAGGCGACGAAGTTCGCTTCTCAAATCTTGGAGGATAGCAGTACCCCGGCGAAAGGGGGTGTGAAAATATGAACTGCACATGCCTGATGGGCTACGTCTGCGTAGCCAGTTTGGGTCCGCCAGGGCACTGCAATCGTGGTTACACCCATTTCTGAGGCTCTGCTATGGCTTCTGAGGCTTTGCCATCACTTTTGATGTGTTTGCTGGTTACTATGGTGATTGTTGCGAGATTTCATCACCAACGGTATCGACAGACCTGAATTTGGTGCATTTTGGATATTTTTCAAGGCCAGCATGATGATCTCTGCCAATCTCTGCGAAATTTGCTCATCAAGGATGGCATCAGATCTGAATTCGGTCGCTTCGTCATCTTCTGAGGATTTCTGAGCTGAGAAGCGTAGGTAGTTGGAAATCATTTTGTGACCGTTTGAGATGTCATAGGTAGTTTCGGACTGCAGTGCAAGGGTTTGAGGTTGAAACACCTCGCTACGATCATGTCGAGAGTCACGATCTAGCTCGCTGTTGTGGTGCATGTGTCTTGTATAGCGTCGACATGTTCATTGATGGGTCATGGTTTTGGTTTCCCCCAAATCGTTTGGGTTTTCCTCTGGAGGATGTCAACAGTCGATCTCATGGTGCTTGCTTTGGCATGCACGAGAAAGGATCTTAGAAATCTTGTGCCGAGAAGATCGAGTACTGAGGGAGGAAAACACAAATCTGCGTTTTGGTTTTCCTGTCTTGGTTTTGGAGAAAGTGGCCTGTTTTGTGAACTTGCTTGAAGTAGAGTTTTTGTAGGACAACCGAACTATCAACCTGAAACTGAATTCGTTTTGGACGTCACGGTATTTTGTGACTTTTGTCCAGAGAAATGTTTTGGAGATTTCGGAATAGTCTTTTGTGAAGACCAGGAATCGAGTTTCCTGTCTGCGACTTTTTATTCTCAAGGAGTGTGAGTCAACTGTGCTAAGACTTTCAACTTAGCTACAGAGCACAGCTGTTTTCACCAGAGACATTTCGACGGTCTTGTGTTTTTGTTTTTGCCTTCTGTTCGCGCAAAAGGGGCTTGACGCTGGCGAGTGTTGGTTGTTTGGGTCTTGGGAGTCACGCCTAGGTGTTTTCGAGTTTCGCAGGTCTTGTGCCTTCGACACCTGCTTTTTAGCCATTTTTGCTGTGTAAGATTACATTTCTGCATTCTGGAGGTAAAGGTTGACGCGAATACCTGAACCTTAAGATCTTCCTGAGGTCTCTTGGGCTTCACAGAACATAAGAGGCAAACCTGTCTCTTTTGTTTCTGCCTGACATACATTGTAAACACAAAGAATTACCTGTCCTGAATCTTAGCTTAAGAGGCAAATCTGTCTCTTCTGCTCTTTCTTGATATCATACCTCAACATATAGACTGTCACTTGTGATAGTTTGTTATTTCTTGTTCCAAAACACTTTGTGGAAATGTGGCGCCTCCCATTTCCACGCTGCTTGTTTTCTCTTTTTGCTTTTGGCGTTTTCAAAATTCCTTGAACCTTCAAAAACCTCTTGCGCACATCCGTGCCTTGCCTGGGGTTAAAGCAGCCTGCGCTTTGAGCATTCGGGTTCGTCTGCCTCATCCAGTGGCAGCTCTGTCAGTTTTCTTGTGGTGCACTTGTGATGTGAGCATGTTCAACGTCATTCCATAAACTCCAATGGTTGTTCTTGCACTTGTGAATCTTGATGTGAGTCATCTTCATTGAACATGTTTGTCAGTGACTTGGAGCAACACATGTCAATTTATACTACGGGTTGCATCTAACACCTCAAGTGGTGGGTAGGTGGGTATCCTGTTTGGATTTTTCGTTTCTCGTCCCACCCTCAGCCACCCAGAAACTAATCCAAACTCACCTACCGGGGTGTAAAGTGCTTCCCTGTTGGCTTGCCAAGCTATAGCCACTTATAAGACCCCTCTTTTTAAGCTTGCTTGATCTTAAGTGGCCGATCCAGTGGCCTGAACATCTTTTGCACTTGCAGCAGTTTCCAACACTGCACAAGGCTGAAACCGTCAGCCCGTTGCGAATTTCCAGAAAGCAGTTGCAGCTGGTTTGCACAGATATCCAGCATTGAACCAGACGCCATTATTAACCAACGTGGTCAAAAAGGAAATATTAATAAGTGGCCGCTGACCTGCGTGATGTCGTTTTGGTTTCAAAATAAATTAAGGAATAGAAAACCGCAGCATCCTTTTGGGCCAAGAAATAAAAGCAACTATTTTATTTCCTGTGTTTTTTCATACCTCCTTGCATAAGAAGCAAATCTGTCTCTTGTGTATTTGTTTTTACCTTAAGATTCATTGCTTTGCACTGCAGCTGAATCTGCATCTTAAGGTTACATTGTACATCTTCTGTATTGAGGTAACCAGTGAAGCTCCACAGCTTAAATCCATCGGCAAGAAAGGATGAAGGACCATAAGAAAACTATTGTCCAGCTCAATCATCTAAAAGATGCTATAGAAAAGAAACAGGGGAAATTTTGTCCCTCATCCATTCACTTGCTACCAGCCTTCTATTAGCTACACCTTTCCCCAGTCAAATAAAAACTTCAAGCAACTCGGAAGTGATCGTCTTAACTACTACTACTACTACTACTACTACTACTACTACTACTACTACTACTACTACTACTACTACTACTACTACTACTACTACTACTACTACTACTAACTACTACTACTGCTACTACTGCTACTACTGCTACTACTGTTACTACTACTACTACTACTATTACTACTGCTGCTGCTACTACTACTACTACTACTAGTACTACTAGTACTACTAGTACTACTAGTACTACTACTACTACTACAATAAATATTACAAATACTATTATTAGTACTACTATTACTACTACTACTACTACTACTACTACTACTACTACTAGTATTACTACTACTACTATTCCTACTCCTACTCCTATTCCTACTCCTACTCCTACTCCTACTACTACTACTACTACTACTATTATTACTATTACTACTACTGCTACAATTAGTTATAACTACCACTACCATTGCTACTACTTACTACTACTACTACTACTACTACTCCTACTACCACTACTAGTGCTACCTGCTACTACTGCTATTACTGCTACTACTGCTACTACTGCTACTACTGCTGCTGCTACTCCTACTCTTACTGCTACTATTACTGCTACTACTACTACTACTACTACTACTACTACTAGTACTACTAGTACTACTAGTACTACTAGTACTACTAGTACTACTAGTACTACTAGTACTACTAGTACTACTAGTACTACTAGTACTACTAGTACTACTAGTACTACCACTACTACTACTAGTACTACTAGTACTACTAGTACTACTAGTACTACTAGTACTACTAGTACTAGTACTAGTACTAGTACTACTACTACTACTCGAAGGAAGTTTAGAAGCTAAACCTCTCGACAATATGGACAAATGGAAAACGCACAGCAATGAAGCAAGTCAGAAGATGGAGAAAGTCAGAAGATGAGAAAGTCAGAAGAGAAGAGATGCAGGTGCGCGAAAAGGTAGGAAAGTCGCGAAACACTGTGNAGTCAGAAGATGGAGAAAGTCAGAAGATGAGAAAGTCAGAAGAGAAGAGATGCAGGTGCGCGAAAAGGTAGGAAAGTCGCGAAACACTGTGTTTTTCCACTGTTTTGTGGCTTCGGAAGGTTGAAAAGTAGGCTCGCTAAAGCGGCGGGTGCGGAGACATCGCGGCAGATGAGAAATGAAAAATTGCACGCCGTTGTGGCGCGAAGCACATTTGGAAGTAAAAAGTGTTAAAACACGTCAGCGTCGGACCGCTTTTGGAAGTTGCGATGTGGAAAAAGTGCANGCACGCCGTTGTGGCGCGAAGCACATTTGGAAGTAAAAAGTGTTAAAACACGTCAGCGTCGGACCGCTTTTGGAAGTTGCGATGTGGAAAAAGTGCACGCCGTTGTGGCGCGAAGCACGTTCGGAAGTAAAATGTGTTAAACGCACCGTGTTCGGATTACTTTTGGAAGTTGAGATCTGGAAAAAGTGCACGGCGCTGTGGCGCGAAGCACATTTGGAAGTGAAAAGTGTTAAAAACTGTCACGTTCGGACAATTTTTGGAAGTTGAGATGTCGAAAAAGTGCACGGCGTTGTGGCGGGAAGCACATTTGGCAGTGAAAAGTGTTAAAAACTGTCAGCTCACGGCGCTGTGGCGCGAAGCACATTCGGAAGTCAAAACGTTAAAAACACCACATGTTCGGACCACTTTTGGAAGTTGAGATGTCGAAAAAGTGCACGGCGCTGTGGCGCGAAACGCCTTTGGAAGTGAAAATCGTAAAAAACTGAGGGTCTCGGAGCACTTTTTGACGATTCAATGATGATTCGATGTCGAAAAAGTGCACGCCGTTGTCGCCCGAAGCACATTTCCATGTCAAAAGCGTTACAAATTGAGGGTCTCCGGACAATTTTTGAAGTTTGGATGTGACTACGCCACAACTACAAGTACAAGCACAAGTACAATTACAACCACAACCACAACTACAACTACAGCAACCACTACAACTACAACAACTACAACAGCTACAACAGCTACAACTACAACAACTACAGCAACTACAACAACTACAGCTACAACTACAAGTTCAACTACAACCGCTAAAACTACAACCACAACAAGCACTTCAACCACAACTACAACAACGATAATCACTACAACAGCATTACAGTGCACTGCACTACAACTACAATTACAACAACAACAACAACTACAACCACAACCACAACTACATCTACATCTACAACTACAACGACAACTACAATAACTACAACTACAACTACAACCACAACAACACTGCGCTGCCTCCAGCCACGTGTCGGTCCATCAGTGGGTTCGCTCTGCCATCCATCATTCGCAGCAACGAACCTCTCCTATAGGTTTCCTATTCTTGAAACTTCCGCCACCGCCTTGTGCGGTACTACTGGTACTACTGGTACTACTACTACTGGTACTACTACTACTACTACTACTACTACTACTACTACTACCACTACTAGTACTACTAGTACTACTAGTACTACTACTACTACTACTACTACAATAAATATTACAAATACTATTATTAGTACTACTATTACTACTAGTAGTACTACTATCCTACTCCTACTCCTACTCCTACTCCTACTCCTACTCCTACTCCTACTCCTACTCCTACTACTACTACTACTACTACTACTACTACTACTACTACTACCAGTATTTCTACTACAACCACTGCTACTAGTGTTATTATTACTACTTTGAATATTGAGATGCATTGAGGATTTTTACTGGTTGATCGTGGGTTTTTTCTGCCATTGAGAAAGCGCTACTCTCTGCCATTCGCTAGACGCCTGACTAAATCATGACGTTTTTTTTGTGGAAATAGGCAAAATTGTGTGGGTTTCACATGACTTTCTAGGTCCTCAAAAGTAGCAAATCAACGGCTCTTGGGTCGCAAGAAGTTGGTGTCTAAAAGGGTCTTTGCGTCCTTTCGGAATGCCTGGTTTTTCATGAAAAAGGAACCGAACCTCGTGATGTGAAGGGCTCCCTCCAGTTGACTTCACAGCGTTGCAATGACAAAATCAGCGTCAAAACAATGCCTGGTGCAGATTTGAAGCTGATTTAGAGCCGGGGAACTATCCCAAAATAAGTTGATTTCAAATTAGTGAACCATTGTACTTTATCCGAAAAACAGCATTTGATCCTCTTACAGTATTTGGGTTCCATGTTTATTTCGCTGTGGGTTTCCCAACCTCACGGGGAATATTGGTTGATAAGGGTAATTATCATTTTGCAAGGCGGTGAAACCAATTCCTACTCATCGAATCTGGAAAACCCTGTTATTTGAGGCTGCCCGGGGGTTTCATGTTTGTTTGATCCCATTCTTTTTTTGTCATGTTTTGAGATTGAATTTTTTAAGAACTGTAAATCGTGTTTCAGGCATGTATCTATACCTCCCCGGAGGTTTACAAGGATACGTCTTCCATGTGAAATAACCACTTTGGTGCGAGGGGGTTCTATGTGAACTTCACCAGGCGTGGCGCAGTTTGGGCATTGTGATTTGCGCAGCACTTGAAACTCAGCAAAATCATTTCAATGCAGGAAAACAATCAAGAGACTGACGGATTCACATCATGATCATTAAAATCATTATATATAGCAGCTTGACATCATTGCAAACGTCCTTGGTCAGCGATGATCAGCCATTGGAGCTATCACATATATAACATATATACTATTACCATCATCAAAACATGGTGAATCACTGCTTTTTGCCCGGGACGCATCTGAAAGACGACTGGTCTTCCCGGACGCTTGTGCACGGGAGCGTAACGTGCGCAACGGGATGTCTTGGTGGTCCAGTTCCCCTGCACCAGGAGCGCAGCCTTTCAGTTTTTTTTTGGTAAATTTGGAAATCGGGGGTGCCCACAAATGGCGGGGCAAGAGTTGGGTATTTCACCAAACTATCTGATTTGGGTCCAAAAATTGGTGGTTTGCTTAACATTGGCAAAATGAGGTTTTCACCCATGAAATTTTGGGGTGCTGGGCCGATTCAGGGACTTGAGTTTGAGGTGGAGAGTACTTCCAAATTACCTCAACTGCAGGTACGGCCATGAATTTTGGGTGAAATCTTGATTAAAAATCTCAACCACCCAAAAGTGCTTAAATCTCGTCTTGGTATCCTGCTGTGAACAGCTTGCCCCGAAGTGATTGGTTTCTTGAGGACCCAAATCCGTTCAGGCAGAGGTGGTTGCCGTGCCCTGACAGCAGGGATGGTGTTGAGATGTGGTGGGCAGGGTGCGGTACAAGAATCCCATACTTACTCATACTTGTTCCATGGTCAAAACTCAAAACTTGGGTGACTTGGCAATATTGGGGGATAGTCATCAAGCCGTTAATAGTGCTTTACAGACTATGAGGATTCCCAGTGAGGCATGGATGATCGTATCACATATACCAGCTTTTTGACCGTGGCACACTTGATGAAAGAACATTGGATTCCCAAAGTTGGTACTTGTCCCAGACTCACATGCGGTTGCAAAGGTAGATAAAAACATTTGCTTTGCATTTGATCAACTTTGTTTGTGATTTGTTTGTGAATTGTTTCAGCTCGACCAAGGCCGGCATACCTCCGACACCAGCTTTATCAGGCGGGAACTGCTCATGGACATGGTCTGTGTGGAATATGACAACATAATGGAATACCTAGCGTGAATATGCAGCACGAGTCACCATGTTCCTCATGCTCGTCAATTACTATGAGCGTATGCATGCTACAGCAGGCTGTCATGTTCTCTCTGTATGGTTGCTGCGGGGAAAAATTGTTGTTCCTCGCTTACTGCTTCTGTGCTGTGATAGCATGCGCATATGCAGCAAGAGCCGCTACCCCAAGCAGAAGCAGCACTAACACTGCATTCTGTAATTTGAACGTTCCAAATTGATGCCCGCTGGTTGACAATGTCAAGATGGAACTTGTCGCCATTCGTTTCACAACTCTTCGCGGAGCCAGAACCAGCATGTCCCACACAGCTGAACCACCTCCAGGGCAGGCAACACAAGATTCGTAAAGAGCACATGCTGTACCAGCTGTATCAGGTCTTACCAACTCTGACCGCTCCATCCACATCATCCATTGTCCTGGTATGTCAGAAAACTTGCGACATCTCAATGGTGCAATTATCAAAGGAAGGTATTTAGAAAACTTCCGAGTTACGGACGATAGTCATTCATGGTTAGAATCCTGCCACCATGTCAACCATGTCAACCACCCATGTCGGAAATCGCAACAGTTCGGAAACCTGTGAATTCAAGGGTGAAAACGCTCTCGGGCGCGAAACCCTGTGTTTTTTCGGGTAAAGTGACTAAAGTGGCTTCCGTGGTCGCTGAAGTAGGGTCTCGTTTCCGCGATTTCGGGCCTCAATCCGGGAGAGTTCTGAACAGAAACTGCACAGGACTCTAGCGAGAGCTCGATTCGCACTTCAAAATTCTAAAAAACTGAGGCGCGCGGAGCACTTTTGGAAGATGAGGTCGGCAAAATGTGCACCAGACTGTAGTGAGAGCTCGATTTCACATAAAATTCGTGCACTCAGTGAAGGATCGGAGCAGCGCCGGCTTTGTGTGGTCGAGTTTCCATGGTCAGCGCTGCGCGCACGTTGGTCGATTCAGTGTGACGCTCCTGCTATATGGGTTTGCGAGCGGCTGTAACACAACGCATAGGCAAGGCGATGATGCGACGCTCCGGGTAAGCCGGAGCAGAAGTAGCCCAGATAAGTGGCTCCTCGGAGAAGAAGTAGCTGAGAGAAGAAGTCGCTCAGCGAAGAAGTAGCTCAACAAAGAAAGTTAGCCCATCCATCCATCCACCCATTCGTTGATTCAGCGCTTCTTTGGTTCAAGGATTCATTGATTCAGTGGTTCAATGCCATGCTTCGTTGATTCAATGATTCATCAATGATTCATTCAATGATTCATTCAATGATTCATTCAATGATTCATTCAATGATTCATTCAATGATTCATTCAATGATTCATTCAATGATTCATTCATTGACTCATTTATTCATGGATTCATTGATTCGCTGTCACTGATTCAATGATTCGCCGATGTATGGATTCATTGAGTCATTGACTCGTTGATTCATTGACTTATTGACTGACTGATTCACTGATTCATTGACTCATTGATTCGTTGATTGGCTGGATTCATTGATTCGTTGTTTCATTGATTCATTGGCTCGCTGATTTGTTGATTCGTTCATTCATTGGCTCATTGTTTCACTGGTTTTCTCTTTCATTGACTGATTGTTTCATTGATTCGTCGATTCACTGGTTCATCATGTCATTGGCTCAGATTTGTTCATTGATTCATCGGTTCATTGGTTCATCGATTCAGTCAATGACTTGTGCAGGGATGTTTTCACGTCATGTTGGTGGATGCGCCTCACAATTTCAACGCTTGGTTGTCTCTGCATCTCAAAAGCTTTCCTATAAGCCATCTTCTTCCAATAGCGGGTATCTTTTTCGAAACTTCCGCCCAACCGAGGGCCGGGCACTACCTGGTATAATCATTTTCTTGATTGCGCACCTTTTGCCTTTTGCTTGTTCACGTGTCGTGCTTTGAAGGCTTCAGTATAATCTTTGGCAGTCTTTGATCGCAGAGAGTTGGGTTCGCTTCGTAGGTATCGCGTCCGTCCCCATCTCTGCCACCACCTTTGGAGGAGTCCATATGGCAATTGTCGGCCTGTGTCTCTAAGTTTTTCATGGTTTGATCTAGTGAATGCAAGTGGCTTTGGACGTTGGCATCCCATTTCCATCATGATTTGCAGGGCATCACATCGGTTGATCCTGCCAAGAGCGAGGCAACGTACTGAGTTGTGATACGAGCATGTACCAGCGTACAAGCACCTACTGTAGCAGTTTAGCATACTACCGGGCATCTATGGAGTTTCATGTCCCAGTCTTCTTCTTTGCTCGTTTTTGAGGCTATTTCAAAAACATTTCCCGTTACTATGCACCCGCCTTTGTGTTATTGCAAAGACATTTGTACAACAAATTTGATTGTAGTGGATTGTAGTGGCAGATGGTCACACATGAAACTTCCTATTCCTATTGATGCGTATAGACTCAGGATCCTGCCTTTAAATTTTCACTTTTGCAGACTTTGTTTTACAATTCTAGTGCCTAGTATTGATTAAGACCATGGACTATCATTTGCGCATTTCTATAAGTTCTTTCTTCTGAAGGCATAACCTTGTTATACCTTTCTGCAAAGCTCCGGGTTTCCAGCTGGTGATTATTCAGTATGTTTCGAAATATTCTTGCAACCCACCAGTTTCATTGGTTCGAGAACCTAGTATACAATATACACATGCATATGAATATATGATATAGTGAGAATTGAATTGGTGCTATTGGGTGCCTGCGCCACTGTCTCACAACAATCAACGGAGCCAAGATGTTGCTGTCCATGACCTTTGTTTCCTTGCTTCGCTGTTCAGAAGCAAATCAAACCATTTGAAGAGTCTTGCCACACACGCCGACGCACAATTGAAGTAATTCTGCTCTGCTGAAGAGCCCAAACATTCCTGGAGTCTTCGCTTTGGGAGGAGTTGAGAGCATTGTGTCAGAGCTGTGCCACATTTTCTCAGGTTACGAAGGTGCTCGACCCAGAGGCTGAGAGGAATCCTAACACTGAGAAACGTGCCATCACCATCACGTGCCATCACGTGCCATCATGTGCCATTGGTCTCGCCGCCAGTGCATTGGAAGTGCTTACCTGCGTTTACTGGTGAAAGTGAAAGCCTGTCTGTCCCTATCTCCTTTTTGAAGGTTTTGGGCGATATACAATATGCACATGATTTGGGTGTTGTGCTAAGGCGGCAAGAAGAGCTGAAAGCGGCTCCTAAAAAGCAAGCTAAAGAGCTCAAACGTGGCCCTGGGGTGGAAGACTGAGCTTAGAATGTCCAGATTGAGATGTGTCACCAATTGTCCAGATAGGTCGAGATATGTTCAGATCATTTCAGATCAATTCTTTCAAAATCCAAGTGCTCCAAACCAAGAACTACACTGAATGCAACATCTTTGCCGCATGTTATCGCCAAGGTGGCTGCTTTGGTGCAGAGTGTTCGCAGCTCAGAGACCAAGACCAGGTCCCGTTTCAACTCCTGAAATTTCAAGCTTGAAATTGGCCATTGCAAACAGGTGGATTTCCAAGGTGGATTCGGATGGTCTCTGAAAAAGAGGGGGTTGATGCAGTCTTGTTCTTGCTTAGGCGCTCAAAAGAGCAGCATCTTCTGTAAGCTGCTTAGTCTTCCTCCGGTGCACTTCCGTGGACCACTGGAGCTAGTAGAATGAGTAGATTCTGAGTAGATGGCCTCGCCCAACTCCAGAGTCAGCTGACTGCAGATGGGCAAAGACGAACTTGCTGAAAAAACTCAGCGCCAGCGAGAAGAGGCGGAAGGAGCTGCGCGCAAGGTGCCTGCCTCGGTTGGCTGTCGGCTCATTGCTTCAAGTAGAGTCACTACAGACATTGGCGCACAACATCGCACAACTATTCCACCCACACACAAACTCACAAACATACACAAACATACACAGGATAGTGAGATATAGTGAGTAGTTCTGTGAGTAGTTCTAGTTCGTTGGCTAGCCTTGATTCGGTTGGCGTGGTGACATAGTGACATAGTGTTGAAATCCCCCTAACATCTAATATCTCATATCTAATATCTGATATCTGATATCTAATATCTAATATCTAGTATCTAATATCTAATATCTAGTATCTAGTATCTAATATCTAATATCAAATACCGATATCTAAGATCCATATCTCTACCTTCATATCTAAAACTATATCTAAATATACATTACCAGATTGTAGATCAAGACATGAATACGGAAATGTAACTGTATATATTATATATGTGTAAAATACTATAATGTGACACTGTGAGACAGACATTTCGCTCCAAAGCCACTTTGCCTCACGACCAATCATCATGCTTCTGGAATTGTAGAGAACTCCAGGCTGACGAAGAGAAGAAGAAACATCTCGAAGAGATTGAAGACATTTTCTGGGTACATTTGGGCACACATGTAGTACACAGATGTAGTAGCTCGCTTTCAATCACAGCTGAGTTGACTCACCGTCATGCGACCTTGGTTGTCATTTGTCAATTTTCTTTGATGTGTGTTCCATCTTATTTGTCGTTTTGACATGGATGCGCGTGCTTTCAGGCCCGCGAGCGTCAGCGAGAGAAGAGGCCAGGGGATATGCGTTGTTGTTCTGGAGCACGTGAAAGCACAATCCTTTTTTAGGATATATTCGATACCATCTTTCGATTCTATCTGCAGGGTGTTTGAGATCGTTTGAAAGAACTTTGACTTTTGCAGACGCATAGATGCACCATCATGTACCAAGAGCCGACCATGTCAACTTGCTGCCTTAAGAGTTCTAAAGGGTCGGATGTAGAGGCTACGCGTACCTATATAGGTAGCTGAAATAGTGCTGACACATTGTCCAATTTAGGGGGTTGACACAAGCTAGCTTACCCATTCTGTCTTGCACGTACCTGCATGATACGTATCATATGAATGGTATGAATACCTATGCAATGTAATGTACTGCAATGTAAGGTAAGGTAACGTAACGTAATGTAATGGAATGTAATGGAATTGAATGCAATGCAATGTAATGCAATGTGATGTACGTAATGTATTGTATGTAATGTACGTAATGTCTTGTATGTAATGCAATGCAATGCAATGTAATGTAATGCAATGCAATGTAATGCAATCTAATGTAATGCAATGTAACGCAACGTAATGTATGTATGCAGCATGTGAATCTACATTCATGTAACATTTACACACATATGCGTATATGGACATACCTGTACCGAGATCATAAGTACGACCGCATGTGATCAAACAGGACTCCAATCTACTTGTGTCTATGTTAGATATCGCGCAAGCTCCAGCATTTGAGGCAGCGGCAGGCTGAGGAGACAGACGAGGTTTCTGAAATATGGTGACCGTGGCTGACGCCAAAGGGCCGACGGAACAAATGGCCAGAAGCATCATTTTCATAAAACATGTTGCGATTAAGTAAAAATGGCAACAGTACTATTTTACATCTTCCGTCGAAACTGAAACAGTGAACCTTAGTTGCGGCAAACTAGAACTTTCCATCAGGATTGCTTTGACACTTTGTTGACGCCCCTGTCGCCACCAGAATGACTGACACTTGTGCTGTTTGTAACGCAAACATGTCTCTAGATTTGATATTGAGGCTGTCTACAGGCATCGAAGTGCATGTTTCGCAATCTCAAGCTTCTATGGACCAAGCCGTAAAGGTCTTTGGATTGGCTGTGCAGGGATTGCGTACCAACTTTTGGGGATTAGGGTGTCCTAATTACTGTGGTAACTTTCCCCTCTCGGCTTTCATCCTAGTGGGTCTGATTGGCTGCATCCTTGGACTTTTTCTTGGACTTTGGATTTGCTACACATTCCTCTGCTCACCTGCTCCTGCATCCCAACGTCTTGATTTGTCAGTGGCCAGCCGCCGTCTGGCTGGTTACTTGAATGAGCAGGGACTACGGCCACGACGACGTGGTTGACATCACTTTGCGCTTTGGCAACTTGTCTGTCAGCGTCTCAGGTCCGTCTAGTCAGGCATCTCAGCTGGTCTCCGAGATCACTTCTGCCAGTTCTGTCCTGGGCTCTTCCCGTGGTTACTCTGAGCGAGGATCACCTGCCCGCTCTTCAGGGCCTTCTGAATTTTCCCAAGTTGGAGAGACCAGGGTTGAGATTGAAGCCTCTTTTCCTGATTGCCCTCAGCGCCTTTTTGATAGTGCCTCTTCTTTGGGCCGGGGCATTGCTGACGGTCGCAGGCGCATTCAGCGAGCCTGGACCGCGGGTCATTGGGCCAGAGCTGTCCTTCGAGGTAGGGCAGGCTCCCCCAATCGAACCCCTCAGCTGGATTTGCAGCCACGAGTGTACGTGGTGCTGCGGGCGGACGGTCTGTCCGGGCCTGCTTGCTACAGGAGCTCAAGATCTTACTGGTCGGCATTGGGTGGTGCCCACGGATCATCAGTTTCGCATTCATTCCCATCCGAGACGGAGGCAAGAATTTATTGTGAGGCTGCAGGATTTGAGTTCCCTGAGGTCAGACCATGAGTGTAGACATGCAGGAGTTGGAAATGACAAATTTGGTTGCTTTGACACAAGAGCGAAGAGAGTATGTGCTGGAGTGGAGATCAGCAGACGAGGAGGATGGGCAGGTCGAAGTACGTGCCTTTGTGGTTATGAAGAGACCAGGCGGGTTTCTATTAGCTGTTCCGCTGGGCGCTCTTCCAGACGAAGATCTGGAGAGTGGCACGGGGCAGGTTGGTCCTTCCACAGTTCTTTCAGTTCCTGGTGCTCTTTTCGAGGAAGGTCGAGAGGTCCCCATTGGCGCAGATTTGAATGTGCTCCTTGTGGACATGGATGCTTCAGCAGTTTCAAATTTGAGGCCAGCTCAAGAGTCAGATGTGGTGGCCATTGGTTTTGTGGAGGACGATCCTTTTGCCGTTCCTTCACCAGATGCGTTGCTCGCCAGAGCTTTGGCATGGGTTCAAGAGCAGCAAGAGGTTTCAGAGCAAGAGATGGGTTGGTATACACCCGAGGCAACAGCGACAGAGGAGGATACTCGGCCCCTGCCAGGCCGTCCCAGGCGAAATACTGGGCGAGGAAAGGCTACGCCTTCAGGCACAGGTCATTCCCCAAAAGCAAAGCGGCCGACTGCCGCTTCTCTGCATGTCTCAATGCAGCAAGTTCTACAGACTCTGCCAGGGTTGTCATCTCAGATGCAGCAGCTGATGGATCGGCAGACTATGTTGGAGACTCAGATTGTGCAGGGAGGCAATACTGCCAGGGCTTTGGCACAGCCTCTAGCGGCTCCTTCGACTTTGATGACAGCGGAGTTGGGATCTGTGGCAAAGAGTTTGCCGGTGCCTCCAAAGACAGCTTCGAAGGCTCTGAGTGCCGCAGCTCTGCCCCTGGGTCAACCCCTCGAGCTTCAGGAGTTGGAGGTGGAGAAAGGCTCTTCTTCAGAGCTAGCCCAGGCGATGCTTGCGCAGTCCACGGCTATTACAACTTTGGTAGCTCAATTGGCCAGTTCAGGTCAAGATCCAATGAGCGACTTGCAGATTGCTGCCCCTTCGGGATCCAAAGGTGCTGCTGGCCGTGCAAAGCTGCAATCAGAACTTGCTCTTCACAAAGGTCTGTTCTTCGATGCAGTTGTCAAATCAATGGCCAGGCGGATGGCACCAACGGCCTCGGCAGATCGAGGACATCTCGAGCTTTTGGCAGCAGGAGTGTCAGGCACGAGATATTTGGAACGCTTCGGAGGATATGGTCGGCAGAAGGAGTTGGGGATAATCCAACACCAGACAATGATGGCCTTGGACTTTCTGATGTCAGACAATGTTGGTGCTGCAAAAGACTGCATCGCCTTGTTGGCGGTGATGTTAGAGCAGGCATGTTTGGACAATGGCCGGTTCGAGTTGGCACAGATCCTGACGATGCAAGAAGACGTTCCTGCTTCAGTCTTCTCGAACCGCCAGTTGGCTCAGAGTTCAAGGGCCAAGGCGTTCGCGCCATTGGCGGATCAACGTTGGATCACCACTTCGATTGCTTTCCTGAAGGAGTTAGACACCATCAGTACACGGAGGACAGAGCTCCTGTCAGGTCAGAGCCTGGGTTCTTCAGCTGGTTCAGGAGGGTCAGAAATTCCCAAAAGCAAAGGCAAAAGGTTCTCCAAAGAAGAAAGGAAAAGGAAAGGGAAATCAGACTGCAGCTCAAGAAGACGAGGATGTTTAGAAGATAGAGCTGTCGGCCTTTTGGATGAGACCATGACTTTTCAGCAGTGGGCCATGAGTTTGCCGCGGAGAGTGATCGCTTCACGCACAGAGTTTGGGCGACGACTTGCGGCTTCTTTTTCTGTCAAATGGTGTAGTCGATCTACGAGTACCGCTGCTTTTCCGCTGCCAGTTCCCTTTCCGGGATGTTTTTCTGGTAGTGGCCCCAAGCTCAGTTTGCGAAGATTGAGGATTTTGGCACAGAAGAGGGTTGTTCATACTGCTGTGGTGGTTCTGAACTATCTCTACCTTGGTCGTTTTGCATCCTTTGAAGAGCTTGGGAGGCACCCCTCCGATTTGCAGAGGAAGTGCTTGCGAAGGCTGTATGCTTTCGTTGCAGCGTGTGGAAGCAGGCCTGATCAGTTTCCAATTCCTCCAGGCCGTTCCGGACCCCAATTAGTTGCAAGCATAGATTCCCTTGAGAGGTTTTTGGAGGAGACGAACATTGCTGGGTTTGGTTATGACACACTTTTGAAACCCTCTGCGAGCTCGAAGAAGTTTGAGGAGGAGACGAGAGAGAGTCATCCTGAGCTCAGACCGTTCAGGTCCCTTGACGCTGGTAGGCTGAAGATATCTGGCAGAGGGGAGTGGCCCATTGAGGATTATTTGGAGGGCCCCTTTTGGCTGCCTTTTGTTGAACCTGCTGTTTTGCTTCATGGGGCCGATGTGTCGCGTTTTCCGGTTCCGAACTTCAAATATGAGAGTCGTGAGGAGTATCAGAAGCTTGCCAAGGTATGGGATGATCTTGGAGTCCTCCAACTTGCACGTTGCCCAATTGAGGATGGACATTTCTGCAAGGTTTTCAATGTCTACAAGTCATCGGAGCATGACAGACAGATTGGGGACCGGAGGATCCCAAACAGCAAGGAATGCAGGTTGCCAGGACCTTCAAGAAATCTTCCCCCAGGTCCTTTGCTTCTTGGTTTGTCTGCGAAGCGCGGTAGAGAGAAGATTCGAGGCAGTTTGACAGATAGGAAAGACTTCTACCACCAGATCCAGGTCAATCAGGAGCGAGCAAAAACCAACATGGTCCCATTCTCTTATGCGGAGGAGGAGTTTTCAGGTTTTCGTGCTCTAGAAGTTTTGCGGGAGAGCGAGGCGGCTGTTCCTGCAAAGAAGTCACGTATCAACGATGGTGATAGACTTGGAGGTGTGTGGCGCAGACCCTTGCTGTGTGGGTCAGAAGGGGCTGTCTTTCCTTGCTTCAAAGCTCTTTTTCAAGGAGACCATTTGGGCGTCGAGTTTGCTTTGGAGGGCCATCAGAATCTTCTGAAACGTGAGGGCCTTTTGAGAAAAGATCAAAGACTTCAGGGACACCATCCCCTACCTTTGACACCTACTTGGGAGGCTTTGATCATTGACGATTATTTCGTCATCGGCGCTGCAGACAGGTTTCAGCCAAAGGAGGAGTCAGATGTTTTTCGACATTTAGTTCAAGCGAGGCTTGCCTATGAGAAACATTGCCTGCCTGGTTCAGTTGAGAAAGACGTTGTTGCGGAGGACTTGTTCAAAGCGGCAGGTGCAGAGATTGACTCTCGAGATGAAGTGCTTTCTCAGGGCTTGCTTTTGGTTGGAGCTCCTCTTTCGAAACGCCTGGGTCTTTCCCTTTTGACATTGCGAGTAGCTGCATTGGATGGGATCTCAACTCATCTGGCCAGCCGCTTAGCAGGAAGCTGGGTTTCAGTGTTGCTGTTCAGGAGATGCCTTTCATCCATCGTGACCGAGTTCTTTTCAGTAGGTGCAAAGGGGTCTGTTGGAGAAGGAAACATGATCCTGCCTTTGAAGAGATCGGTTGCTTCCGAGTTGGCCATGCTCTCTTCTGTTGCTCCTCTGATTTGCTCAGATGTCAGTGCTCCATTCTTGGATGAAGTCTTTGCCACAGATGCATCGATCAGAAAGGGAGCAATTGTGAAGAGGCGTATTGATGAGGAGCTTGCGAAGGTCCTCTGGCTTGACGGAGACAGGAGAGGGCATTATACTCGTTTGCAGAATCCTTTTGGAGCCATCCTTTCTGAACTTGGTGAAGAGAATGAAAACTTGAGGGAGGATGGCATTTTTGCAACACCCTTTGCAGATGTTTCTCCTGAGCGACCTCCTCTCTTTGAGTTTGACTTTGTCGAAGTTTGCGGCGGTGTTGGGAAAGTTTCAGCCTGCATGAAGAAGCTTGGATATGTGGTTGCACCAGTCCTTGACCTTTCCATGTCCGACAAGTATGACTTGCGAGATTTGCGGCTGTTGGAATGGATCGTATACATGCTTCAATCCAAGCTTTTCAAGTCCATGATGCTGGAGCCTCCATGCACAACCTTCTCTCCTGCTGCATATCCAGCAGTGCGCTCCTATGCGGAGCCAGCTGGTTGGGACAGGCTTCTTCCAAAGGTCTTCTTTGGCAACCAATTGGCTTTCAGGTGTTTGCTTTTGGTCTACGTTTGTCTCACTTGTGAGATTCCAGCGGGCTTGGAGCAACCGAGACTTTCAAAGATGGCTTGGCTTGCGGCGTGGAGGTGGCTGATCAGCCTCGGGTGCGAAGAAGCTGTGGTAGCCTCTTGCATGTTCGGGTCTGTACATCGAAAAGAATTCCGACTCCTTGTTCACATGCTGGACTCAAAGGCAATGACAGTGAAGTGCGGAGGAGGTCACTCACACATACGAATACAGGGAAAATATACAAAGGATTCAGCTATTTATACAGATGCGGTGGCCCAACATTTTGCTTTTGGTTTTTCTTCGGCTTTGCGGAGGTTTTCAGAGCGAGAGGATGATGAAAAGATTTCCAGAGGATCCGAGTCAGTCTTGACGAATGACGTTTTGCGGACTGGAAGATGGTCCCTGGTGCGAGAGTGGTTTTGGAAGAAGCATTCACATATCAATGTCCTCGAGAGTTCTGCTTATGCCTCTTTGCTGAAGGAATCCATTGAAGTGAGGCCTGGGACACGTTTTTCTGTTTTGCTGGATTCTTCTGTCACAAAGGGTGCTATTTCGAAAGGGCGCAGTAGCAGCTACAGTTTGCAGCCAATTTTGCGGAGAGGAGCCGCATGCCAGATTGTTGGGAATTTGTATCCTTTCACTTCCTTTGCACCTACGAAATTGAATGTTGCTGATGATCCAACAAGAGATGAGGAGATTCGGTTGCCTTCAAAGGTTGCGCTTTGGGATTCTGTTCCCCTCAGCCTGTTGCGAGAGTTGCACAGGCATGGACTGCCACGTCCTACTGCAAACTGGGTCCGGCTTGCCCTGCTCCTTTCTTTCCCTGAGACCTCTGACGCTTTTGCTCCTCTTCCAGCCTTTCAGACCCAAGCCGTTGGATTTGGATTTTCGGCTTTTCTTGTGGCCTTTGGAATTGGACTTTTGGCCAGTGTCGTAACCTTTGGATTTGGAATTCTGGTTCGGCACATTCTTTTCACTGCTTGGACTTTTTCCACATGGACTTGGACTTTTCGTTGTGGAAGCAGTGTTGCCGAGAGTAAATCCCCCAAAAATGGCCCCCCATTTAGAGCATCCCTGCATAGCCTTTTTCGGTTTCGCTGCGGTTTTGCCATGGCAATTTGTTTTCTGTCGATTAGAGGTGCAGTTGCACCAATGGTGCCTGAGACTTCTGCAGAAACGATGCGAGCGCAATTGAGGTCGAGAATTGAGCTGGCGTCAGATAGGGTTCTCAGAAAACAAACACGAGAGAACCGCAGCAAACTTGTTGAGCAGTTCAGGGTTTGGCTTTTGAACGAACATGGAGTTAGCTGGGATGAAATTTTTGGACGAAAATCCTTGGATCCTGAAGAGATTTCTTTTTGGCTAGCTTCATACGGCAGAGATTTGCACTCAGCTGGAAAGTCTTACACTAGGTACTCAGAGACCATCAATGCGGTTGTTGGATTGCGTCCAATTTTGAAGCGCCAAGTCACTGCGGCTTGGGACCTGGCCTTTGCTTGGCTCATTGATGAGCCACATCAACATCACCCAGCGCTTCCCTTAAGCGTGATGCTTGCGGTGATTGGGACAGCTCTGATGTGGGGCTGGCCCGTTGAAGCTGCTTTGATAGCTCTGACTTGGGCAGGGATCCTGCGCATCGGTGAAGTACTTGGTGCGAAGAGAGGCGATCTGATTCTACCTACTGACTCTGCTCCAGGTGTTGAATATATTTTGCTTCGAGTGCCTGAACCCAAAACAAGAGGGCGTGGAGCTAGACATCAGTCTGCGCGCGTTGACCCTATTGACATGGTGATGCTGATTTCTGGAGTGTTTGGCAAATATGCTGCAGATCAGAAACTTTGGCCTTTCTCAGCGGCGACTTTGCGCCGTAGATTTGGCCAGCTCTTATCTGCTCTTGGCCTACCTTCAAAAGTCGTCAATGGTGTCCGGCCCTATGATTTGGGAAGTTTGCGTCCGGGTGGCGCGACATGGCTTTTGAACAAAACTGAAGATTCAACTCTGGTTCAGAGGCGTGGCAGATGGATGTCTTTTCGTGTGATGACCATATATCTGCAAGAGATAGCTGTTGCAACTGCTTTGCCGAAAATGACCGTTGAAGTTCGCGAACGTATCCAATCCATTAATTCAGTTTTTCCTCAAGTCTTACAAACAGCGCTGAGGTACTGGCAATTCGAGATTCCATGCACTATGTGGCATAAACTCTTTTGTGGAACCAACAGAACCGAAACAAGCTAAGGATGGGAGTGGATGGTACAGAAATGTACAAGCACAGACGGTGCATCAACCTTGCACCTAACAGTTTGCTCCAAACCATTTGCAGAAAAAGGAGCGCCAGAAGCCTGTCTACAGGCATCGAAGTGCATGTTTCGCAATCTCAAGCTTCCCAACCCATGGCTTTAGCCCACCCTGTTCTTCTGTTGGTTCGGTACAGAAATGTACAAGCACAGACGGTGCATCAACCTTGCACCTAACAGTTTGCTCCAAACCATTTGCAGAAAAAGGAGCGCCAGAAGCCTGATTAATCATGTATGATTATGTCATATGTCCGACTTTCATCTCCAGTGATATGCGGACAGGAGACGAAGGAGGATGAGATACGGGCCAAGCGTATGAAGGCCATGGATTTCTATGTTGAATCAACATAAATCCATGGCCTTCATATGCTTGGCCCCTATCTCATCAACACGAACAGAGGGCATTTCATGGTATTGAACAACGTGTCCTAGGTCCAGGCGATTGCAGTGTCTGCAAAGGACTGTAGGATTTGATGGATCTATTAATTCTGCTTACCTTGCCACCTCTAGTTGACATTTGCCGCTAGCAAACCTTCAATATATCTGAAACTTCTTTTGCTGCAGACGTGACATCAGTGTAAATCATGTCAATATGGCCACGCGATGCTGCATGCAAAAATGGATAGAAATGGTAGTGACACTGTCCGCCTTTGCCTTCAGGCCGATCGAGCTGCCGCAAATGCTGCGAAAGAGGCTGGCACCAAAGATGGCTTCTGGACGAGGAATTTTGGCAAACGAAATTGAAAACTGCAGGGTTGCCCCGAAGTGTTTGCCCGCCAGGCGGAGACGCTTTACGCAGACATGCCACTTGGCTGCTACTGCAGTGACTGGTTTAGCCGAATTCGCTTTACAGGTCAGCTTAACAAAGATCAGTCCAGGTAGTCCTGCTTCATTTGGTCGAAACTGTTTTGAGATGTTTTGAGGACTTTTTGAGGTCAGATGTTTTTTTTTTTTCACAGCTATGTGTGGTGCAGATGTCTCAAGTGTTTCTTGCACGTCAAGATCTGAATCTCTCTTTGCTATCCAAGGCCAGACCCAAACACTGCGGCGACTGAGGAGTGGTGACCAGTGGTCTCGTTTGGTCATGTTTCGTAAGTTTATCCTATTGTTGCTTATTACATCTATTACTTATCGTTGATGATTGAATATCAAATATTGATATTCATGGGTTGTTATGTTGCTAGCTTGGTGCCAAACTTCCGAACCAAAGACGGGTGTCAAGTTAAGATCTTTATTTTCAATATGTTCACTGATCCAGTCTTCCACTGCACATGCTTTCGCCACTGCACGTCTTCAAGAATGTTTGACCATGTGTTTGGCCATGTGAGGCAGCGGCCGCGGCAAGAGGACCCCAGGTGGACCTTGCGCACCCGGGCGCACAACAGCATGACAATACCCAGTTCAAGACCTGGAATGCAACATGGCATCCAACAACATATGCATTTACTGCAGATTATCGTGACAGACACCCACCTAGAACGTCATTTGGATTGTATTGATTTTCGTTTGCAGCTAGAGATGTTCTATGTGAGTCAGTTAAAGCGTATTTTTGCTCATGTTCTGAGTGCACACTTAGAACGTCCAACAATCATTGGCACTTCTTATTTAGATGTTTTTTTTTCATAGAATCCCTCTGAGTGATGTAAACATAGCGTCTAGGACCCCCATAGGTAGGCTGCGAGGCCTGCACTTAGAACATCCAACATTTTCGTTAAACAACAATGACAAATCTAGCGTCAGGCTATGGCATGCTCCCATTTCTGATTTTGGGGTCTCATGGATAGACTCCCTCTGAGTGGTATCACATCAAGGACCCTTGTTAATAGGATGCGGAGCCTAAATGCATCGACCCTGCGTGGGTTGAAAGCCTTGCGTCTAGGACCCTTATCAAAGGAAGTTTAGAAGTCTATACTTCCGTGTTACGAAAAGTGATCTGCATAGCAACCAGAGCAAAGAAGTCTCACAGCAAAGAAGCACCATAACAAACAAGTCTCACGGCAAAAGAAGCACCAGAGCAAAGAAGTACCAGAGCAAAGAGCACCATACCAAAGAAGTCACATAGCAAGGAAGTCTCATAGTAAAGAAGTACCAGAGCAAAGAAGCACCAGAGCAAAGAAGTACCAGAGGAAAGAAGGACAGCAAAAGAAGTACCATAGCACAGAAGTCTGACAGCAAAGAAACACCAGAGCAAAGAGGTAGCATAGCAAAGAGGACTACCAGAGAAAAGAAGTACCAGAGCAAAGAGGTAGCATAGCAAAGAGAACAGCAAAAGAAGCACCAGAGCAAAGAAGTACCAGAGGAAAGAAGGACAGCAAAAGAAGTACCATAGCACAGAAGTCTGACAGCAAAGAAGCACCAGAGCAAAGAAGGGCAGCAAAAGAAGTACCATAGCAAAGAGGTCCCACAGCAAAGAAGTCTCACAGCAAAGATGAATGACAGCAAAGAAGTACCATAGCAAAGAAGTCTCACAGAAAAGAAATACCATAGCAAAAAAAGTACAATAGCAAAGAAGTCACATAGCAAAAAATGCCTCACAGCAAAGAAGCCCCATAGCAAAGAAGTGACATAGCAAAGACACCTCATAGAAAGAAGTACCATATCAAAGCAAAGATGAATGACAGCAAAGAAGTCTCACAGCAAAGAAGCCCCAAAGCAAAGAAATCCCACAGCAAAGAAGTCTCACAGCAGAGATGAATGACAACAAAGAAGTACTATTATAGCAAAGAAGTTTCACAGAAAAGAAGTACCATAGCAATAAAGTACTTCAACTTTCCGTTTTTGAGGGAAGTCTCGCACAAAAGCTTCGTTTCCGCATCTTCAACTTTCAGTTTTTGAGGGAAGTCTTGCACAAAAGCTTCGTTTTCACATCTTTGGCTTTCAGTTTTTGAGGGAAGTCTCGCGCGACCTGCGTTTTTGAAAGTTAGCAGATGCAGGAAATGCTGTGCTTTGCAGGGCAGAACTTGCCTCGGAAGATGGATGGGGAAGGTCTTCCGCGCGGCGGTTGCGAGACGGTCTCGGCTCAACCGGGATCATGGTCGAATCGGCCCCATATTGGAAGTGACAGTTCAGGCTTCATTTTCACTTCAACTTCAACTTTCCAAATTTGGTGGGGGTCTCGCAGAAAAGCTTCGCTTTCGCATCTTCAACTTTCAGTTTTTGAGAGAAGTCTCGCACAAAAGCTTCGTTTTCACATCTTCAACTTTCAGTTTTTGAGGGCAGTCTCGCACAAAAGCTTCGTTTTCGCATCTTCAACTCTCAGTTTTTGAGGGAAGTCTCGCACAAAAGCTTCGCTTTTACATCTTCAACTTTCAGTTTTTGAGGGAAGTCTCGCACAAAANCGCATCTTCAACTCTCAGTTTTTGAGGGAAGTCTCGCACAAAAGCTTCGCTTTTACATCTTCAACTTTCAGTTTTTGAGGGAAGTCTCGCACAAAAGCTTCGTTTCCGCATCTTCAACTTTCAGTTTTTGAGGGGAGTCTTGCACAAAAGCTTCGTTTTCACATCTTTGGCTTTCAGTTTTTGAGGGAAGTCTCGCGCGACCTGC
>BGPT01000431.1:220958-231913 GCA_003297045.1 Symbiodinium sp. clade C Y103 | reverse complement strand
TTTGCAGGACAAAACGTGCCTCGGAAGATGGATGGGGAAGGTCTTCCGCGCGGCGGTTGCGAGACGGTCTCGGCTCAACCGGGATCATGGTCGAATCGGTCCCATATTGGAAGTGACAGTTCAGGCTTCATTTTCACAACTTCAACTTTCTAAATTTGGTGGGGGTCTCGCAGAAAAGCTTCGTTTTCGCATCTTCAACTTTCAGTTTTTGAGGGAAGTCTCGCACAAAAGCTTCGTTTTCGCATCTTCAACTTTCAGTTTTTGAGGGAAGTCTCGCACAAAAGCTTCGTTTCCGCATCTTCAACTCTCAGTTTTTGAGGNTTTGAGGGAAGTCTCGCACAAAAGCTTCGTTTCCGCATCTTCAACTCTCAGTTTTTGAGGGAAGTCTCGCACAAAAGCTTCGCTTTCGCATCTTCAACTTTCAGTTTTTGAGGGAAGTCTCGCACAAAAGCTTCGCTTTTACATCTTCAACTTTCAGTTTTTGAGGGAAGTCTCGCACAAAAGCTTCGTTTCCGCATCGTCAACTTTCAGTTTTTGAGGGGAGTCTTGCACAAAAGCTTTGTTTTCACATCTTTGGCTTTCAGTTTTTGAGGGAAGTCTCGCGCGACCTGCGTTTTTGAAAGTTAGCAGATGCACGAAATGTTGTGTTTTGCAGGACAAAACGTGCCTCGGAAGATGGATGGGGAAGGTCTTCCGCGCGGCGGTTGCGAGACGGTCTCGGCTCAACTGGGATCATGGTCGAATCGGCCCCATATTGGAAGTGACAGTTCAGGCTTCATTTTCACAACTTCAACTTTCTAAATTTGGTGGGGTCTCGCAGAAAAGCTTCGTTTTCGCATCTTCAACTTTCAGTTTTTGAGGGAAGTCTCGCACAAAAGCTTCGTTTCCGCATCTTCAACTCTCAGTTTTTGAGGGAAGTCTCGCACAAAAGCTTCGCTTTCGCATCTTCAACTNTTTGAGGGAAGTCTCGCACAAAAGCTTCGTTTCCGCATCTTCAACTCTCAGTTTTTGAGGGAAGTCTCGCACAAAAGCTTCGCTTTCGCATCTTCAACTCTCAGTTTTTGAGGGAAGTCTCGCACAAAAGCTTCGCTTTTACATCTTCAACTTTCAGTTTTTGAGGGAAGTCTCGCACAAAANCGCATCTTCAACTTTCAGTTTTTGAGGGGAGTCTTGCACAAAAGCTTCGTTTTCACATCTTTGGCTTTCAGTTTTTGAGGGAAGTCTCGCGCGACCTGCGTTTTTGAAAGTTAGCAGATGCACGAAATGCTGTGCTTTGCAGGACAAAACGTGCCTCGGAAGATGGATGGGGAAGGTCTTCCGCGCGGCGGGCGGTTGCGAGACGGTCCGGGCTCAACCGGGATCATGGTCGAATCGGTCCCATATTGGAAGTGACAGTTCAGGCTTCATTATCACAACTTCAACTTTCTAAATTTGGTGGGGGTCTCGCAAAAAAGCTTCGTTTTCGCATCTTCAACTTTCAGTTTTTGAGGGAAGTCTCGCACAAAAGCTTCGTTTTCACATCTTCAACTTTCAGTTTTTGAGGGAAGTCTCGCACAAAAGCTTCGATTCCGCATCTTCAACTCTCAGTTTTTGAGGGAAGTCTCGCACAAAAGCTTCGCTTTTACATCTTCAACTTTCAGTTTTTGAGGGAAGTCTCGCACAAAAGCTNCGCATCTTCAACTTTCAGTTTTTGAGGGGAGTCTTGCACAAAAGCTTCGTTTTCACATCTTTGGCTTTCAGTTTTTGAGGGAAGTCTCGCGCGACCTGCATTTTTGAAAGTTAGCAGATGCACGAAATGCTGTGCTTTGCAGGACAAAACGTGCCTCGGAAGACTGGGGAATTACAATGAAAAGATGTTCACAGACCAAAACACATTACAAACGTGTAATAAAACCATGTTTTTCCGAAGGCAGATATAGTGAAGTGACACTAAGTACAGCATATTTTGACAGCGCTACATGTTCAGCCATCGACCATCTCAAGAATTAGAATCAATCGATTTCTATTGACCAGTGCATATCCCAAACCAATGCTTGTTCCAAGAACATTGTGGTGGTAGTGTATGTGGTGCTTTCGGCTCGCCTGTAGCTGCAAAGATGTGAAACGCAGCGGGATGGAGCTGATACAATGTTTCAAATTGAGATATCAAAGAAGTCCACATTGACCAAGGGACCTTTGGTAATCAGACATGGCAAAAACAATGCCAACCAAATGCCAACAGAAATAGTTCAAGAAAAACATGAGACTCATGAGATGTGATGAATCAAGCTACAGGGATTTTCGGCCGGAAGCTCTTCAACGAGGAACTCTTCAGTAGAGCGAAGGGTTGACATCCAACCATCATTGGAACCCACATCATGAAAACCACAGTAGTTCAAGGGTCCAGGTCCAGCAACAGCGCGGCAGCGAAAACGCATGTTTGTGTATGTCCACCAAGACTTGTGTTTGAATATGTTTCGGAAAAATACCCGATCCCCTCGAATTTCAGTCAGAAGGAAGCGAATACCGTTGCAACCAAATCGAATCAGCTTGTTGAAAGACTCAGCGATGAGTTCCAATTTGAGCCAGCAGATCATTCGTGTCTGGCCACGCCGCTTGATGCAGTGGTGTTTTGCGGAGCCCACGGCACAGCACCCTTCTCGGATGGCCAGCTGGATTTAGGAGTTGCACGACAAGTGCTTGTGCGGGGCAGTGGCACCGCATGTTGCTGACCTAGCGTGTGCAGGTTCGGAAAGCAGCATTCTGCAATGTCCTATGGCTGTTACAGACGACGTGTTCTGCGCTCCTGAGGAGTCGGTGGTTCTGTCTTGCAGCGGCGCTGGCGGTCTTTTTAGCCAGGTTTGTTTACTTACCAAGCCTTTTATGTGTGCACTTAGCGCAGTTGAAACCATACTTACGATACTTATATATTAAAAAAAATAGAAGTCACATCCGCAGGTACTATCCATGCCATCATCCATTTCACTGATCGTGGCAGTGGACTTTCGATTCCCGTCGCTTGGAAGGGAAAGAACGTGCGCGACGCGTCCTGTGGGACGTTTCAATCGTTGTGACGCACATGTAGACATACAGATGTACATATGTATATATATATATATATTTATGTATGTATAGACACATGTATGCATACACACATTTTTGGCATGTTGGCCTACCAACAGGGTGGGGTTAATCAGTAAAAAGTGGCATGTTCATGGGGATCTTGATGGGGATTATAAGAGTTAAGTATGCGGAAAACTTCGTGTTTTGCGGCGTTCCCAACCATCAGGAGCGGGAAAAAAGATCTCTTGAGTGGGGAAAGGCTGCTTTGATTGATTGAAACCGTTCGAACCGCACTTGGCAGTTTTTACTCCTTTTCGTCAGTTTGCACCAGCAGGCCTTATTGTATGTTTCAGGACATTTGTGACAGTGCATCATCAGGGTGTTTCCTGAAGAGGAAACTGCGCGTTTTACATTCCACAGCTTGAGAGCTACCACACGTAGCCGGGCAACTGAACATTTCTATGAAATTGCGTGCGGCGCAGGGGCACCGCAACCATTGTTGTGCGAAAATTTGGCCAAAGGAAGGTCCCACCAAGTGCTTCGTTCGTGAGGTTTGCGGGACCAAGAATGAGGCAAAAATTTTGGCAAGATCGAAAAATGGCATTCACAGCCACGACTCTTCCACCCTAAACCGGCAGGAACACAAAATCGCGCTTCGGAACAAATGGGTGGCTCGGCCCAAAAATCATTTGCATTCAGCTGATCCATTACATACTTCGAAACTATTGAATCAAATACCAATGTTTTTGGTGGTTGCAAACTCAGACATGCATTTGCATGATTTTGCTGACACGGTATTATTCTGTGTGTTGGGTACAGCATTTACCTTTTTCACGTCGGGTGATTGGTCCTAAAAGGATGATTGAAGAGTCAGGGTACAAGTTTAGAACACAACGAAACAACGGTGATTTGAACTCAAAACGCGTTCAAGAACAAGAAGTGTCAAAACAACCATCGTGGAAAATTTCTTGAATGATTCAACACTGTTCAGCTTGAGAAAGGGTGAGTTGTGCTCAATCCTAGTCGAATCAATTTCAGGCACGTCACATCTGCAGTTGAGCCTAAATCAAGAAGCAAAACCAGGACACATCTTGATTTAACACTGGCTGTGTATGCCTTGACTTTGCTGCCAGGCGGAGGAGAAACGCAAAGTCATTAAACTGATTGTCAAAGGACAGGGTGATTTGGTGGCATCCGGTGGCTCGAAACAAATTTGGCTAGGTCTTGTGTGGGACATGTTCATGGCTATCATCCATGCTTGCGATAATTTTGATCACCAAATGAAGAATATGAAAACCTGTTAGCCTATGGCCACTGGCGGCACCTTTGCGTCATTGTCATGGGCAATAAGAGAGATGATTGTGGCATGATTCAGATGCATTTTTTGTTGGGCACAGGGAGGTAGTTTCATGTAGTTCGTCTAGATTCTAGATAGCCTCCATGTTCTCTGAATTCCCATCATGAGTCTCCAATTTGTAGCTCCTGAAGAGTTGGAAATCCCAGCCTCTCCGATGACTTGGCCTTCTGCCAGGAGGTACCAAGTCATCAAGGTGTCGATGGGGGATCCCAAAAAACCATGGGTGTCAATGCTAAGATCGTCACCTCACGCGTTACCATTTGAGAAAATGGGGGGGGTTCCATCAATGGGGGGTACTCCAAAATGGATGGTTCACAATGGAAAATCCTATGAAGATGGATGATTTGGGGGGTATTCCCATGACTTAGGACACCTCCATTTGGGTCTGAAAATGGAACATATTCCGAACAGTAACATGGGTATTTAAATGGCAAAAGTGATGATTGACCCCCCTGAAATTTTGGTGCATACCATATTGAGACAAACCCATTTCAGCATCCATAAATGTGTGGCAGTCCATCCAATGACCATTTTCAAGGGGAACTTACAAAATGCCGGCCAATTTGAAAGATATTGTTGTTTAAACTCTAAGCCAACCATGAATGGAAGAGTTGTCAACAATAAAATGGAAGAATCCTGGGAAAACAATCATGCTGTTTGTTGGTATGAGGAAGGTATAGAGCAAATCATCATGGGAAAATCATGCGGATAGCATCCGGTAGAGTTGGAGGATATACTATTTGCATAGTCGGCCATAACTATATGGAATATCAGGTCAATGTAACGGGAGCAAGCATGATAGTGATACACCGGTATTCGTTAACAAAACTGAGTATTGAAGCAAACATAATTAAGTGGGACAACACCAAACGATTTCAGGGATCTGTTTGTAGATTATTCGTTGCTGAAAATGGGACAAATTGTGTTTGCTGGGTATCACGAGCAGACCATCCCTTGCTGAGTTTGGCCGAATCTGACAGGAGCACTGGAAATCACCGTGAAGGCCGCTGAAAGGACTGTGTGAACCCAAAGTCCAACATGGGAATTGTTTAATATTTAGATCTACTCCAACATGGGCATATGTCATGCATGTATGCATATTGGATATGATCGTTATCCGTGTACAATAGCATTAGAATCTGATACACATGAATACATACATACATACATACATACGTACGTACGTACGTACGTACGTACGTACATACATATACATGCACATACATACAATGTAGGGCCTCCCCGTCATAAGTTTCTTTATACACCCCATTGACTATAGCTACACATACAATAAACGATTGTTATTGGATTTATAAAACAACTAAGCTATCTAGGGGACCCACATCATACAGATGTTTTTACCCAAATTTTGCCCAATCTGCCACGGATGCTATGGTGTTTCCACTGGTGGAGGCCTGAACTCAGCTGGAAGTTCCGGGTCCTGTGACAAGTGCGATGGCAAACATCTCACCAAGAAGCCGGGCTCTAAGAATCCCATGAATTTGGGTCTGAAAATGGGGCCCTCCAAATAGCAATTTTAAGGGGAAACTGATCATAATCCACTGGGTGGCACCCTATTTTCAGACAAACCCATGTTGAGCACCCTCATTTAAGATAGCCCGAAATATGAGAGTTCATCCCCTACGAAACCAAATCATATGAATTTTGAAAGATAGTAATGAACGATGATATCAACTATGGTGGATTTTTGATGTATAATAATGATGGATATAAAACCACAATCCCATCCGCCTTTCATATTAAACACAACAGATGGGTCTCGTTCAGATGTGTTTTGATCCCCTACTAAACCACCATGGTTTCGAATGGGGCTGCTGAAAATGAAATGGAGATGGCAGAGGTTCTTAATTTTTCCTGTGATGCGATGCATCAGCAAACACTGGATCCCTGGTTTCCAGACTCTTCATTTTGTTTTGCAGAAACACACGCTTGATGCCAAAGTACCACTGAACCAGGGTCGCATGGTCTTAAGATGTCTTAAGGCTCAAGCAGCATTGATTTTATCTGCAAAAACTGATTCTTATCTGTGGGAATGTCAGTGGGACAGGTGCCCGCACGTCAGGAAGGATCGAAAGAAAAACAAGGATGCATGGGTTGGGAGCCCGGAGGGAGCCTGAAGGCCACGAAGGCCATAGACTTCACTATGGAAAAAAAACCTTCTGATTTCATTGGTCATCGAGGTAAACCATGAGTGAGCCATCCTGTTTGTGGGTGCGTAACCAAAGGAAACCCTCAAATCACCTGTAGATATTCCATTTTCGGAGATGGACACCTCTGCATATTGGGGGGCTGATACCAAGGTCAACTACGGCTGCAAAAACAACCCCCATCAAATGGGTGGAGATGGCGGAGGTCGCGTGCTGGAGTCCTTCCCTCAGAGCAGCAGCAGATCCAACGTTTGGGTCGTCCGGTGACCAACATGGCCTGGTCATCGTCAGGAATGCAACAGTCATCCCCCAGCCGCGGGATGGCAGCGGCTTATACCATGCCCTCAGTTACGGCGTGGGTGCCAAATGAATCAGATGAGTAGTTTGGGGAGGTAGGTTTTATTAGGTAGGTTTGATTGAAAAATAATGGCATGCAAGTTGGTGATTCAGACAAGTTATGATCAGTTCATATCACTTTATTATCCGTCAGTTCGAATTTTCGCCCAAATTTAGATAGATACGTAGATACTTTTTTTTGATTCATCATTTTCCCATTTTGCAGAGCCATTTTGCGATGGCATTTTCCCCTCCCAGCATCCCCAAAACGGGTCCCCCACCCCGTTGTGTTAGGCCTTTGGACCGATGCCTCCACGCTCCGTCGTGACCTGGCACGATTCCGAAAGGAGAACCCGAAGCTGAAGATTGCAGGAGATACCCTGGAGGACAGAAGTTGCGGACGGAAGTTGGAGATGACTTTTTTGTTGGTCTGATGAAAAAAGAGGGGAGTTTCAGCTATTAGATTAGCTTTAGTAATGGATATTACTGGGGCATCTAGTGATCAACTATTAAATCAGCTATAGACGGGTACTGCTATGCAATGATGGATATGGACGGTGAATCTTATCCCCAAAATCATCTTAAACACCCCCTATAGCATCCTATAGCTGGGTCCCATGCATTTGTGTTTTGACCCCTAGTAAACCACCCCCATGCTTCTTTACTAAACCCCGGTTTCCAATGCGGGAGTTCAATTGACGGAAATGGGATGATCCCTGAAACAAGATTAGTGACTGGGTTTATACTTTATACTACCCCGCAGAAAAGATAGACAGTGTATTCTATCACGATTTTGATAGGAATTTCCTTGTTTGCATCTGTTTGGGAGTTGCTATAATGAGTCACACTCACGGCAATTGTCAATAGACCCAGAAGTTTTCCAGGAGTGGGTCCGGCGGGATTCCAACAAGTCATTGAATCAGTGCGCCGGGGGCAAACTGGACAACAACCTATGTTTTTTGTAAGCACGGCTAATTTTGCTCCAACATGGTTGCAAACTTACCTAAATGCCAAGTTCGGAGAAAATCGATGCAATACACAGACACCGGTGTCTTTGATTTACAACAAAGATGGTCCAAGGTACGCACAGAAACAGTCTGTTTCTGGCTGGGGAGGTGGCATCGAGCTGGTGACGCCGGCATGTTTCATCATTTGAATCACTGGCTTGATAAGCATATCACAAATATCCCACAAATGCATACACAAGTGATGCAAAAGTGGGTCAGTCCCTAAACTTGACTGCCCAAATCTAAGCATTGCTGAGGAATCCAGTGACCACTGCCCCTTTTTCTCCTTGTGAAGAGTTGGTGCAAGCCAATTGGGCCAGGCATGTTGCTCGTTGCTGAAGCAAGTAGACATTCACGTCTATGAGAATATGGGCAGGTGAGGAGCGTTGTGACGTGGTTTGGCATGGGAAACCATCCCAAAATGATTCAACTCTTAGAGAATGATCTCATCATGTATGCCTCCATCAATTTCGAAGTATTTGGGATATCACAAACATTTCTTTCGGATGACACGACTTCCCATGATCTGGTCTGGATCTCGATGCTGTTTCCCGTTTCCCCCATGTTTTCCTGATATTTTCCAGGTTTCCAACTTTTGACATGTTTTGGGGCCTGCTTTTGCAGCACAGATCGACATTCCCAAATTCAGCAAGTGCCGACTTTCTGGAGGTCTTCTGCCGAGTTCAAGCGCATCTCATGCTTTCGGCATCCCAACGCAGTGCGCGGCTC
This sequence comes from Symbiodinium sp. clade C Y103, assembly GCA_003297045.1. NCBI lineage: Eukaryota > Dinophyceae > Suessiales > Symbiodiniaceae > Cladocopium > Cladocopium sp. clade C. The sequence continues at coordinate 223,274 of BGPT01000431.1, read as the reverse complement.
AGGTATCCTCGGCTGTTGTGCTGTTTCTGGTGGTTTCAGCAGTTGGGACAGCTGCATAGCTGGCGTACCCTCTGGCAATGTAAGATAGCCATGGTATAGATGGCCCATTTATAGATAGTTTACCCAATGGATCCTATTACAAATGATGGTTTTCCACAGCTGCTGTAAATCACAAGGCATCTTGCTGAAATCTTATGACTGTTTAGCCTAAACATGGGGCCATATCAGTTAAAAATTATCTCACGGGGACTGCGCAGCCAGCCATGTTAGAGTATGTTGGAGTATGTTGATGTCCGTACGTTGTGTTTACCAGTTACCAGCTGTTATTGTAGAGCTTCGCCCACCGGCGATGCCACAAGGGTAAGGATAAGGGTTATGTTATGTTGTTATCGTTGAAAATGTTGTGCTCTGTACGCGCGCGCGCAGACGGTAACTTTCCTTACGTCGTGCAGCTTGTAGCCATTGTATCAATTTTTTTCCCAAAATTTACTGCCTCAAAAAACGTCAAATAGGTGGTGTTTGGGCATTTTTTTTTAAGCCTTAGGTGTCAAAAACCACGGTATTTACAATATTTTTGGATACCACCATCCACAAAACACTGGTATTTACGCACTTTTAGCCTATTGCAACAACGCGTGTTTATGTCCAACATCAAAAAACACTGTATTTTACAATGTTTTTTACGGTTTGAATTTAGCACCTCAAAAAACGCTAAATAGGTGGTGTTCTGACACTTTTTCTATGCATTCGAAGCAAAAAACACTGTAAATACCAATGTTTTCAGACCCTCGGAAGCCTAAAACCATGGTATTTGCGATGTTTTTTGCCTTCAGCATTAAAAACTATGGTATTTGCAGTATTTTTGCACACCACCATGCAAAAAACACTGGTATTTACGCGTTTTTGAGCTTATTGCAACAACGAGTTTTTATATGTCCAACATCAAAAAACAGTGGATTTTACCATGTTTTTGCATCCCAAGCGTAACAAGAATCGGCCGAAAAATTGCCCAAAAACGCCCCAAAACCGACCTCCAAAACCATCTTATAGGTAGCGTTTTTTTTACCAACCCCGGACCCCCAAAAAACGTCAAAACACCACCAGCCTGAAGGATTTTGGGGGTGGTCGGCGGCAGGGGCGCGACCCGGCATAGCTAAAGCTAAGCGCATAGCCTTGCCTACATACGGCATCGCCGGATTTAAAGGCTTACGCCTGACAGCCGGGCGCCGGCAGGGAAAGGGTTGGTTGGCCCTGTGTAGGCCCATGTTGGCCCTATCTTCGCCGACGGTAGCCCTATCTTTGCCCTATGGTGGCCATATGTTGGCCCATGTTGGGCCCATGTTGACCCATCTTGAGGCCTATGTTGAAGCCCTNTATGTTGAAGCCCTGCTGGCGATATAGGTGGCCATCTTGTTTGAAAGCTCTGCTGGATACCAATTTTTCCGTCCCAGACCCTCCGCGGAAGCCAACACCACGGTTTTTGAACATCGCCAAGATGAAATCCATGGCGGCCGAAGGGCCCGAAACCCCGTAAAAAAACGAAACGAAGCTTTTGTCACCTCACACGCACGATCCACTGCAAATTACAGGCCCATCAGTGGGTAGGAGTTGTTCTTGTTGTTCTTGTTGTTGTTGTTGTTGTTGTTGTTGTTGTTGTTGTTGTTNATCCACTGCAAATTACAGGCCCATCAGTGGGTAGGAGTTGTTCTTGTTGTTCTTGTTGTTGTTGTTGTTGTTGTTGTTGTTGTTGTTGTTGTTGTTGTTGTTGTTCTTGCGCGGAGAGGTCCGGCACGGACATGTTGGCCTCATCTTGGCGCTATGTTGCCCCCATCTTGGCCCAAGTTGGCCCCAAGTTGGCCCCATCTTGGCCCAAGTTGGCCCCATCTTGGCCCAAGTTGGCCCCATCTTGGCCCAAGTTGGCCCCATCCTGCCCCAAGTTGGCCCTATCCTGGCCCTATGTTGGCCCTATGCTGGCCCATGTTGGCCCCATGTTGGGCCGTCTTGGGGCGATATTTTCTGTCATCTATGTTGAAGCACCTTCAAGACGTCAATTTGTCCGTCCCACGATTTTTTGACATCGCCAAGATGAGATCCAGGACGGCCGAACGGCCCGAAACCCTGTAAAACGCGGCATTTTTTAACATCACACGCACGATCCGTTGTAAATTACAGGGTCATCAGTCGACACGGGGTCGACACCAAGTAGGTCGGTGGCAGGGGGGGGCCAGCGTATATAACCTTCGGTTACCACCGAAGGCCCTCCGGGCAGCACACGGGCACGCCGGGGCCGGCGCCCGGATTTAAAGGCTTACGCCT
>BGPT01000431.1:108076-220936 GCA_003297045.1 Symbiodinium sp. clade C Y103 | reverse complement strand
ATCTTCGCCGACGGTAGCCCTATCTTTGCCCTATGGTGGCCATATGTTGGCCCATGTTGGGCCCATGTTGACCCATCTTGAGGCCTATGTTGAAGCCCTGCTGGCGATATAGGTGGCCATCTTGTTTGAAAGCTCTGCTGGATACCAATTTTTCCGTCCCAGACCCTCCGCGGAAGCCAACACCNTATGTTGAAGCCCTGCTGGCGATATAGGTGGCCATCTTGTTTGAAAGCTCTGCTGGATACCAATTTTTCCGTCCCAGACCCTCCGCGGAAGCCAACACCGCGGTTTTTGAACATCGCCAAGATAAAATCCATGGCGGCCGACGGGCCCGAAACCCTGTAAAAAACGATGCTTGTGTCACCTCACACGCACGATCCATTGCAAATTACAGGCCCATGAGTGGGTAGGAGTTGTGCTTGTTGTNAAAAAACGATGCTTGTGTCACCTCACACGCACGATCCATTGCAAATTACAGGCCCATGAGTGGGTAGGAGTTGTGCTTGTTGTTCTTGTTGTTCGTGTTGTTCTTCCGAGGGGTCCGGCATGGACATGTTGGCCTCATCTTGGCGCTATTTGACCTCATGTTGGCCGATGTTCCCCCTAGCTTGGCCCATGTTGGCCCCATCTTGGCCCAAGTTGGCCCTATCTTGGCCCAAGTTGGCCCTCTCTTGGCCCATGTTGGCCCCATGTTGGGCTATCTTGGGGCGATATTTTGCGCCATCTGTGTTGAAACACGTTGAAGCCCCTTCAAGACGTCAATTTTTCCGTCCCGGACACCTCCCGCAGGCCCAAAACCACGTAAAAACCACGGTTTTTTAACATCGCCAAGATGCAATCCAGGACGGCCGAAGGGCCCGAAACCCTGTAAAACGCGGTATTTTTTAACATCACACGCACGATCCCCTGTAAATTACAGGGTCCTCAGTTGCCCGGGGGTCGGTCGGGGATGGGTCGGCGGCAGGGGCAGGGGCGGCCAGCGTATATACAACCTTCGGTTACCACCGAAGGCCCTGCTGGCAGCACACGGGCACGCCGGGGCTGCCGCCGACCCCATGGGTGTTCCATGGCTAACGATGTAGGTTTCAAGCTAAAAACTGGCACCAGCCAGCCACAGAAGGACCCAGCTGCAAAATCCTGCGAAACGGGGAAACAGCATCCAGCTGAAGGTTTCACTTGGCCCTCCCGGCTACGGACCGCCATGGCTAACGTGACTTTCTGAACGCAATAAAAATGAAGGTTTCAAGCTAAAAACTGGCANCGGACCGCCATGGCTAACGTGACTTTCTGAACGCAATAAAAATGAAGGTTTCAAGCTAAAAACTGGCACCAGCCAGCCACAGAAGGACCCAGCTGCAAACCTTGCGAAACGGGGAAACAGCACCCAGCCGAAGGTTTCACTTGGCCCTCCCGGCTACGGACCGCCGTGGCTAACGTGACTTTCTGACCGCAAGAAAAACGAAGGTTTCAAGCTAAAAACTGGCACCAGCCAGCCACAGAAGGACCCAGCTGCAAACCCTGCGAAACGGGGAACCAGCACCCAGCGGGTTCACTTGGCCCTCCCGGCTACGGACCGCCGTGGCTAACTTTCTGAACGGAAAAAAAAGGTTTCAAGCTAAAAACTGGCACCAGCCAGCCACAGAAAGACGCAGCTGCAAACCCTGCGAAACGGGGAAGCAGCACCCAGCTGAAGGTTTCACTTGGCCCTCCTGGCTACGGACCGCCGTGGCTAACGTGACTTTCTGAACGCAATAAAGATGAAAGGTTTCAAGCTCAAGACTGGCACCAGCAAGCCACAGAAGGACCCAGCTGCAAACCCTGTGAAACGGGGAAACAGCACCCAGCTGAAGGTTTCACTTGNAAGGTTTCAAGCTCAAGACTGGCACCAGCAAGCCACAGAAGGACCCAGCTGCAAACCCTGTGAAACGGGGAAACAGCACCCAGCTGAAGGTTTCACTTGGCCCTCCTGGCTACGGACCGCCGTGGCTAACGTGACTTTCTGAACGCAAGAAAAATGAAGGTTTCAAGCTNAAACAGCACCCAGCTGAAGGTTTCACTTGGCCCTCCTGGCTACGGACCGCCGTGGCTAACGTGACTTTCTGAACGCAAGAAAAATGAAGGTTTCAAGCTAAAAACTGGCACCAGCCAGCCACAGAAGGACCCAGCTGCAAACCCTGCGAAACGGGGAAACCGCATCCAGCTGAAGATTTCACTTGGCCCTCCCGGCTACGGACCGCCATGGCCAACGTGAATTTCTGAACGCAATAAAAATGAAGGTTTCAAGCTAAAAACAGGCACCAGCCAGCCACAGAAGGACCCAGCTGCAAACCCTGCGAAACGGGGAAACAGCACCCAGCTGAAGGTTTCACTTGGCCGTCCCGGCTACGGACCGCCGTGGCTAACGTGACTTTCTGACCGCAAGAAAAATGAAGGTTTCAAGCTCAAGACTGCCACCAGCTAGAAGGACCCAGCTGCAAACCTTGCGAAACGGGGAACCAGCACCCAGCTGAAGGTTTCACTTGGCCCTCCCGGCTACGGACCGCCGTCGCTAACGTGATTTTCTGACCGGAAAAAAATAAGGGTTTCACTGGCACCGGCAAGCCAGAGAAGGACCCATGCAGCTGCAAACCCTGCGAAACGGGGAAGCAGCACCCAGCTGAAGGTTTCACTTGGCCCTCCCGGCTACGGACCGCCGTGGCTAACGTGACTTTTTGAACGCAATAAAAATGAAGGTTTCAAGTTAAAAACTGTAAAAACTGGCACCAGCCAGCCACAGAAGGACCCAGCTGCAAACCCTGCGAAACGGGGAAACAGCACCCAGCTGAAGGTTTGAGTCGGCTCTCCCGGCTACGGACCGCCGTGGCTAACGTGACTTTCTGAACGCACAAGAAAAATATAGGTTTCAAGCTAAAAACTGGCACCAGCCAGCCACAGAAGGACCCAGCTGCAAACCCTGCGAAACGGGGAAACATCACCCAGCTGAAGGTTTCACTTGGCCCTCCCAGCTACGGGCCGCCGTGGCTAACGTGACTTTCTGAACGCAATAAAAATATAATAGGTTTCAAGCTAAAACCAGGCACCAGCCAGCCACAGAAGGACCCAGCTGCAAACCTTGCGAAACGGCTGCAGGTTTCACTTGGCCCTCCCGGCTGCGGACCGCCGTGGCTAACGTGACTTTCTGAACGCAATAAAAATGAAGGTTTCAAGCTAAAAACTGGCACCAGCCAGCCACAGAAGGACCCAGCTGCAAACCCTGCGAAAGGGGGAAACAGCACCCAGCTGAAGGTTTCACTTGGCCCTCCCGGCTACGGACCGCCGTGGCTAACGCGACTTTCTGACCGCAAGAAAAATGAAGGTTTCAAGCTGAAACGGGGAAACAGCACCCGGCCGTCCCGGCTACGGACCGCCGTGGCTAACGTGACTTTCTGACCGCAAGAAAAATGAAGGTTTCAAGCTCAAGACTGGCACCAGCAAGCCACAGAAGGACCCAGCTGCAAACCCTNCCGCCGTGGCTAACGTGACTTTCTGACCGCAAGAAAAATGAAGGTTTCAAGCTCAAGACTGGCACCAGCAAGCCACAGAAGGACCCAGCTGCAAACCCTACGAAACGGGGAAGCAGCACCCAGCTGAAGGTTTCACTTGGCCCTCCCGGCTACGGACCGCCGTGGCTAACGTGACTTTCTGAACGGAAAAAAAAAGGTTTCAAGCTAAAAACTGGCACCAGCCAGCCACAGAAGGACCCAGCTGCAAACCCTGCGAAACGGGGAAACAGCACCCAGCTGAAGGTTTGAGTCGGCTCTCCCGGCTNAAACAGCACCCAGCTGAAGGTTTCACTTGGCCCTCCTGGCTACGGACCGCCGTGGCTAACGTGACTTTCTGAACGCAAGAAAAATGAAGGTTTCAAGCTCAAGACTGGCACCAGCAAGCCACAGAAGGGGGTGCTTTGTTGGCCACCTGCGGACAACACTTTTTCTCGGGCGNCCAGCAAGCCACAGAAGGGGGTGCTTTGTTGGCCACCTGCGGACAACACTTTTTCTCGGGCGCGCTCCCCCTAGCTGATGGCTGGGGTCGGCGGATTATGTTTTATGTGTGCATCCCTGTCACGATTGTCAGGATGGGACGATGAAATTGGCCTGGAATTGTTGAGATGCCTTCAAACCAGTTGTCATGTCACAAGATGATCGATGCAGAGTTGACATCTGTCCCAAGGACAGAGCCATCCATGCCGCAAGCTCAATGCCGTGGGAACCACGAACTGGGTCACCATTGAGTTCCGGTTGTTCTTGATTCTTGACATCAAACCAACATTGTTGACACATATTGACACATTGTGGGTACACATGGAATCGCAATTTGTGGAGCTCAGGTGCTTTTCCAAGATGGCCTACACTATGATGCCTTGCAGCGCAAGCCGAAGACGCTGAACTGAGCATGGCAAGTTTGGTGGACGATATACAACTACAGGAGAGAATCAGATTTTCAGGGGATCATATGCGATCTACAACTACAATGATGAATGGATCTAGTTGCTTGGAGGATCATCCCACGGATCATTGAAAACTATATATATATGTATATATATTTACATATACATATATATATATATGTATATATATGTACACATACATATATATGTATATATTTAGAATCCATTAGATGGGATAACCCACTTTAGGGCACTTCGAAACTTGAGGGTTTTTACTGTTTTTACCACTTACTAGGATGATCCTCCAAGGAAGCGCACATGAATAATGTACCAAACAAGACTGGGACTTAACTGCTGTCCCACAGATGTGGGGTGCAAGCGCCAACCTTTCGATATGGAATTCTCAACATTAGAAGATATGCCCAAGACAAATGATCTTGCAAGATCTTGCAAGCAACAATTACCTTTTGGATGTGCAAGATTTTAGCTGCCAAGACCGCCCCAAAAAGGCGGGCCAGGAATCCAAACGCCCCGAATTGTTTCTTCACTATGCAATGTGTTTGGTTTGAGTGCATCGAATCCCCTTTCCGATTCAGAATTCCAGAGAAAATCAGAGCGACTGGATCAGACTGTGGATTTAGGGGTTCTTCACCGACATGCCCTTCATGTTTATGCGTCTGGCCCAGCCGGGCCAAAGAGCCACACTTGGGGATGGCGTTTACGAAGGGTTGCTGTCTGGAAGCAAATCAAGCATTAACCAAGCTCGTTGGAACTCAACCAAGAACTTTATTCAGTCTACCGTGTCTACAGACACACCATGGCCTTGTGCCAGAAATTCTGTGGATGATTCCAACCATTCCCAGAGACTGCACGCTTGAAGATCCCTGTCAACTTCTTGTGCATCGCCGCCATCCACCTGTGCGAACCTGTCACAGAAGTCTCACCATAGATTGGAGGTTCCTGGCCAGCATTTGGGATGCTACAACTCTTAATTTTGAAACAAGAGAAAACTTGAAGAATGAGGTGGTCCCACTCTTTTTAAAAAGCGTGTCACTTCTTGTTGATTCAAGGCATTTTGATTGAAAATTGGGTGACCACCTGCAGAAAAAAGCAGCCAGTGATCTTCAAAGCATCCAGACAAAGGCAGCTGGAACACCTGGTCCACGACTGTTCTAGTTGCTACTAGCTCTTTTGAGTCTGGGGATGCTCTGGAGCTTTATTCGGATCCCAACAGATTTGCTTAGTTTGGGCTATATAATTTATAGAACTATATCATATGTATATATATATATATATGTATATATATATGTATATATATATATATGTATGTGCCAAATTGTATCAACTCATGTATTACATGAAATGAACATCAGAAGCGTGGAAGATAAATCGATGAATCACTCCAGGTGCAAGATGTCCGACAAAAACTGGATTCTATACGCAGTCCTTAGGGAATGGTCATTAATCCATTTTCATAGGGAATGATAAATCCATTGCAAGGCTTCCCACCGGATGGATGACCATAAACCATATTCAAAGTGTTGACCCTAGCCACCATTATATTCCTGTGTTATCATATCGATATATATACCACATACATCCATATACTATATATACCAAGTTCTTTTTTGTTCGACGTCCACAGATGCCAGTTGGATCATCACCGATCACCACCTTGCCTACGCTGTACCCATGGAATCCACTCCAGCAAAGGTCGCCGTTGCAGCCGCACGGCACGGAGAACATTCATCTCGGTTTGCCTATATATGGTTGGGGTGTCAGGGGTATTTCCATAATAGGCGTAACAAGTAATGACAATAGTAAAACTATGTAAAACTGATAGAACGGATATTTTGGATAATATTCAGGCATATATCATTATACTTGGGGATAACTGGATAAGAAACCATATCAACCAAAATTCAACAACCATCATGTGGGACTATAAAAGACAAGATATCACGGGATATGGCTGCGGGTCAGCTATCATATCATATCTGGGGGAAATGGACATCTGTAGACAAAGCTATTTAGGCAACACCAAGGCAACAGGGTTTTGACAAACAGTGGGGACAGCGGATATCATTGGATATAGTGGGGATCTGGTGGGATATATTTTCTTGATATAAGCAACTATATTCATGATAGATGTCAACGGTTCCTCCAAAAATCGGAAAGGTCCAAAAAATGTGTTTTTCAACCTAAGGGATTCTGGGGAAACCGAGTTTCAGAGCTGTACCAATGACATATGGATGAAACAGATTTTGTGTTCGATATCCATGAAACTTGGTGTTTCACAATTATATCCATGATATGGTTACTTCACAATTTCAATAGCGAGGAAAGAATGGCAGGTTAAGTTACAATTTGCATCCTTGAGACTCCTTGAGAAATGGTGATGGTTATATCAAATGACCTCTTGATTGATGTCCCCATATTTTGGTGGCCAAATGACGGTCAATCACGTTCAAGCACTGACTAAATATATCCATGGCAAATGTTTTTTTTAGTGATTTCAACGACCAATAGCGATTACTGTCATCTATGAAGTGGGAATCCAACGATTGAGGATATCACCCATACAACAGCTTGACAACAATTGAGATGGAACCACAAACAAACATGCAGATATACCGTGATATACACCACCAAGAAATATGAATTCTTTCATCGCCACTGTAAGCACAACCAAGAGGGGGGCTATAGTCACCCCATAATGGAGCGAATCCATGTCATATTTTGATCACAATCGGTCACCGCCAAGACATCCAACTTTGGTCAACTTACAAGCAATCACACCGATTTTGAACAGCTGCCCAATTTGATTGTAAGTTGACCGATATCAAGATGCATAACCAATTCTTGCTATGGAACATCACATGACATGACATCGCCGAAGTGACCGTTGCGGCTGTGCGAAGCGGCGTTCAGACAGTGCATCACAGATCAGAGAGGCAATGACCTCGGCGAAGGACCCTTTATTGTTCCAAAATGTCAGCGGAACTGTCATATTCAAAGATGTCATATTCAAAGATGTCATATAGGTGGATGACCATAGAAACCTTAGAAGTATCCATGTGGTGGAAAGAGTCAAGAATGCGTGGCTAATGACTGGGGTTTCTGATGCTGTTCCGAAGGGATTTATCGCTATAGATGGATAATACATACCTATTGATCGATAGGGTATAGTTTCATCAACAACAATTTGAATATTGAGATACATTCAGAATTTATAGTGGTTGATCGTGGGTTTCTTCGGCCATTCAGAAAGCACTGCTCTCTGCCATTCGCTAGACGCCTGACTAAATCATGACGTTTTTTTTGTGGAAATAGGTAAAGCTGTGTGGGTTTCACATGACTATTCTAGGTCCTGAAAAGCAGCAAATCAACGGCTCTTGGGTCCCAAGAAGTTGGTGTCTAAAGGGTTCTTTGCGTCCTTTGCCTGGTTTTTCTAGATGGAGCCGAGCCTCGTGATGTGAAGGGCTCCCTCCAGTTGACTTCACAGCTTTGCACTGACAAAATCAGCGTCAAAACAATGCCTGGTGCAGATTTGAAGCTGATTTTAAGTTGTATATACTTGCAATGAATCCCCAACCCTGGATTTTTTGGGTCATTTTATGAACGAATTGGCTTTTAATTTTCAAAATGCCAACTACCTGGATACTCATTCTATAAACACCCAATCACCTGGATAATTAATTTTTCGAGACCAATGACCCTGCCATGGATTTTACAGAGGACCATGGGTAATGGCTCAAAAAAGTAATTTATCCATAGAAACCTTGATTAGAGCCCCTCTGAATCGATACCCAGAGATGAAGAAAAAAGTGTTGGGCTCCATGTTTATTTTGCCCTGGGTTTCCCAACCTCATGGGGAACATTGGTTGGTAGGCGTAACTATCCCCAAATAAGTTGATTTCAAGTCAGTGAACCATTGTACTTCATCGGATAAGCAACATTTGATCCTCTTACAGTATTGGGTTCCATGTTTATTTCGCTGTGGGTTTCGCAACCTCATGGAGAATATTGGTTGGTAAGGGTAACTATCAGGGGCTGAAACCAGTTCCTAATCATCAAATCTGGAAAGCCCTGTTATTTGAGGCTGCCCGGGGGTTCCATGTCTGTTTGATCCCCATTTTTTTGTCATGTTTTGAGATTGAATGTTTAAGAACTGTGAATCGTGTTTCAGGCATGTATCTATACTTCCCCGGGGGCTCACAAGGATACGACTTCCATGTGAAATAACCACTTTGGTGCGAGGGGGTTCTATGTGAACCTCACCCGACGTGGCGCAGTTTGGGCATTGTGATTCGCGCAGCGCTTGAAACTCAGCAAAATCTGTTCAATGCAGGAAAACAACCAAGAAACTGATTGATTCACATCATTAACATCATTAGCATCATTATATAGCAGCCTTAACATCATTGCAAACGTCCTTGGTCAGCGATGATCAGCCATTGGAACTATCACATATACACCATTACCATCATCAAAACATGGTGAAGCACAGCTTTTTGCCCGGGACGCATCTGAAAGACGACTGGTCTTCCCGGACGCTTGTGCGCGGGAACGTAACGTGTGCAACGGGATGTCTTCGTCGTCCAGTTCCCCTGCACCAGGAGCGCAGCCTTTCAGTTTTTTTTTGTAAATTTGGAAATCGGGGGTGCCCACAAATGGCGGGGCAAGAGTTGGGTATTTCCATCTGATTTGGGTCCAAAAATAGGTGGCTTGTTTAACATTGGCAAAATGAGGTCTTCACCCATGAAATTTTGGGGTGCTGGGCCGATTCAGGGACTTGAGTTTGAGGTGGAGGGTACTTCCAAATTACCTCAACTGCAGGTACGGCCATGAATTTTGAGTGAAATCTTGATTAAAAAATCTCAACCACCCAAAAAGGGCTTAAATCTCGTAGTCCCTCATCATATTTGGACTTGGTATCCTGCTGTGAACAGCTTGCCCCGAAGTGATTGGTTTCTTGAGGACCCAAATCCGTTCAGGCAGAGGTGGTTGCCGTGCCCTGACAGCAGGGGATGGTGTTGAGATGTGGTGGGAAGGGTGCTGTACAAGAATCCTATACTTGTTCCATGGTCAAAACTTGGGTGACTTAGCAATATTGGGGGATAGTCATCAAGCCGTTAATAATGCTTTACAGACTATGAGGATTCCCAGTGAGGCATGGATGATCGTACCAAATATACCAGTTTTTTGACCGTGGCACACTTGATCTTTGAAAGAACATTGGATTCCCAAAGTTGGTACATGTCCCACGACTTCAGGATTTAAAACAAAACAAATGGTAATGATCGTTGTTGGCAGTTCAGTAACAAACCAGGGTGATGTTCAAATGTCAAATGGGATATCGCATTGCTAAGCCCGAGTCTAAAGCATGGGGGTCATTTCAGACATGCAGAAGTCAATCTTCTCGCAAAGTTCGTATATATATATATACATACATATGGAGCGAACATTGTTGGCCATTTTTGGGTTTGTCTGAAAATAAGATGCACAATTTGTCAAGTTTATCATCATTGTTTCTTTCAGCATGGCACTTTTTGTGGTAAGTTCGGTTCGATCTAACCAATCCGTTTTGGCGCAACCTGACACCGCTGCTAGGGTCGGACACCCTGTGAGTTGGCCTTGCATAGCTTGATAGAGCTGGCAATTTGTAGGATCTCAACCCTCCACTCGCCCAACTCCTCTTTGTTTCAATGCAATCAAATTCATGCTCCTCAATTTCGGGTGAAATCCATGTTTGTTGGCTGATGATTTCTCGCTTGTGAGTGCTTTTTTTTTGTTTTGCCCTTGATTCTTTGATGACTTTGCCAAAACTTGGTGATAGCTACACCAAATGTGTGTGTAATTTTGATTTCCGGAACATGATGATCAAATTTCGAGGTGATTCCCAAGAGTTCGCCGGCGGAGGCGCCTTTGGATGATACCTGAAATGGCAATCAAACATGGCAATGAGAAATCCCCCAGAAATGCACAGAAAATATGGGAAAAGGATCTATAAATGGAGATTTCTCCGCATGCCATGTCTGATTTGGGCATTAAATAGGATGACCTACTAACTTGGGATGATGGTTGCACTTTGTTGCCAATTGATACCCACAGTAAAACCGTAGGTAAAACCATCATCAATAATATTCCTAAAGGTTTGATGCTCTCGAATAGATATGATATGTGATATATGATATATGATATATGATATATGATATATGATATATGATATATGATATATGATATATGATATGATATGATTATGACTGTTTCCTTTGGGAAAGAAAAGTTTTTCCACGTCTACGTCTACGTACTTTTGCTGGATTGTATTCTAATATGAAGTTTAGTAGGAAATCACCTCAAACTTCTGAAGACCAACAATTTCGGTATCATGAACTGAGTCTGACATTGATTGAAAGGTAACGCATACTGGTAACTGGCAATCCAGGAAAATCATCGATTTACAGACGATTTTCGCATCAAAACCATTGGTGATCAGGCATGGCTAGCTGGAAAGTACACATCGACTTCCATGATTGTCCCAGCTATACACCTCCATTCAAGGATGATTTTCCCCACATTTCCCATAATTTTCCCATGCAGTAAAACCCCCATTTTTGATGGGGATTTCCCTGCTGAGAAGGCCGAGGCGGCTGCCGAAGAAGTGCAGGCAGCCATCAAGTTTGTGGGGAAGCCCAGTGGGGGAGGGATGAACCAAGAAATCTGGTTGGAACTTTTCAAAATGGGATAGAATAAGTTGGTTGAAAGTTGATGAAAGCTGGTTGGAAGTTCTTAATCAACAAATTAGGTGTGCCATTTATATTTTGCCTGATCATGTTTGTGGATGTTTATGGCCCATTTGCATGACGACTCGGAGAAATTCGGGTCGGACGACCCATGTGTGTGGAGTTGCAAGACCATATCAACCACCTCGTTGCGGTTGAAGCGTGTTTGACTTTCTGATATAACCTGCAGAACATTGCGGAACCGATCAGCTTCCAGCTCGCATGGATTCTAGTGATTCTCCCATTTTGGGGCAACTTTGGGCCGGTCGGATAGGCCCATCCATCTGGAAATCTCTCGGCTGCCACGTTTTTTTTGAGGCTGCGCGATTCTTCGACATGTTCCTGGACCCCGCAGTCTGCAATTTTCGGACGGCATACTTGCAGTTCCCAAAGGGGATACGGTATGTGTGTGTATATATATATATATCTATATTATATATCTATACTAGGATATATATATATAATACATATATATACACATACTAAGATATATAATATATATATATGATATAATATATCAATATATATATTTAACATATATATATATAACATATATATATATATTTAACATATATATATATATATCTAACATATATATATATATATTTGTCTAACATATATATATATATACATAACATATATATATATATATCATGATATGCATACATAGTTATTCACACAAATATACTTAGGCATATACATACGCATGTACATAGACAGAGACGTATGCCAAATATATCCAAATATCCCAAAATTCGTAAAGACAATCACTTTTCCATTTATCCAGAAGTGACTTCCGGTGAAATTCAGCACAGGATGTGGAAAAGCTAAAACCTGGCCTCGACAAGCCGCAAGAAACCTTGGACAAGACCATGTCGGGGATGCGCGGGGATACCTGGAGGATGATTTTACCGGGTGCCATGGAGACGTGGCGGGCTGTGGCCTAGCCGTGGTGCCATGGAGCTCGGACAATCATCGAAGTATTCTTGATTTTCCAGGCATGTTTGATTGATTCAATTGATTAACAGCAATGAGTTGTGACTCTTGTATTTACAAAAAGGGGATTGACCGACAGGGTTTGACCAGCTTGGGGGTTATACTAGTTGCTCTTTCTATATTTCGAATTGTTATTCTCACCCATGAATTGGGAATCCAGTCCTTGACCCACCCGTATTTCATGGAATGACAGAGGGTTTTGAACACTGCTCAATTGGTTTGCGGGAAGAGGATGATGAACCCCGTATATTTGATGGTAAAATCCGTTGTTTCCTCTACATATTCCCACACACCACTCCAATGATTGGTGAATCATGGTGAATCTATTTGGATCTTTGCTGGTGAAAATTCCAGGCAGCAACGGAGCCACTGATTTTTCCTACTTTAAACCAGCTCTCCCATGTGTGGACTTGTGTGGTAGACGTGGTACCTAAGTTTGACCCATACCCCACCTGGTTGGTGGTTTCAACACCATAGGTGAACGTTCCGAGAAGGTGATCGTGGACGGCAGCGTGAAGGAGGGGGTCTCTAAAAGGATCGGGTCTCTAAAATGATGGAAAATGGGATACCACTGACAATATCACGATTCATATGTGGAGAATTGAACACACATGAACATGTGTGTTTGTTTCAAAAATGGATGTGCACCCTCTATGTGGCCATTTGACAGTGGAGAACGTCGTGTTTTCACCCATGCGATGGAATCGGGTTTCGAATTTTGCGGCCACCCGAGGGATCCAGGCCGTTACCAAAGTTGCAAAATATGAATATACCTTCCCATTTCAGAGAGCAACAAATGGGGTCACTTTTGGGTACAGGAGCACATTTGGTTTTTGCTGCGTCTCCGTGGATGCTTAGACCCCCCAAAGTGAGGACCCTGCCAACCACGTCAATGACGTGGATCAGGCCATCAAAAAGATGCAAAAGGCGACATGGCTGTGGCGGTGTGGGTCACACATTGGTGAAACTCTCCAAGTAGAAAAACTCGGGTAATATACCCATGATTTTGCATGATTTTGGGACTTTTACCCATGAAATCTTGGGCACTTGGAGGGTCTAGGTATACCCAATGTCATGAACCACCAGCCATTGGCGTTTTAGAATCCCATTCTGCAAAAACGCCGCTCCCAGCCGTGATGGCCTCGCTGAGGTCCTGCATAACTTGATCCAGCAGGTCGTCACCAGTACACCTGCCAACGGGGAAGACCTCTCTCTGGAGGCAGAGTTCGCCAGGAATTCCGGGTTGGATGATGGATGGACTCCAGGTTGAGGGACGTTTTCGAGGATCCAGGGACTCAAGTTGGCTCATGTAAGCCTTTGGTGGGATGCAAGCTGAACAGCAAGAGGATTCACGTTTGGTCTTGGATTTTAGCCTTTGGGACGGGCACGAAATCCAAAATCACCCCATTCCTGTTGGTAATAAACTCTGCGAAATGGACCCCAAAGTGAGCAAAGATCCCGCACTGGTCACTGGATAAGGTTGTTTCTGTTTTATCTGCATCTAGTAATGGAGGGATCTTCAGATGTTCAAAACACATTGTGAAAAAAACATAAAAAAACAATCCTGGAAATTATTTACACACATATATACATGTATATAGATTATATAGATGATTTCATCTTTAATCTCCAGGTTTCCAATTTCTTCCACACTTTGGCAGTTGCTATAGACGGGTTCCACCTGCTTCGCCTTTGTGAGGCTTCCTACCTTTTGGTAATGCTTGATGCAGCTGCAAAGTTTGGCTGCGCCAAAGATGGAGGTTTGGTGGGGAGGAGCCCCAAGTGATGGCCATGTTCAGAATTTTCACGGGGAAAATGAGGATGGTGAAGACATGGATTCAGGTTTTTGCTAGTTTTGTTTTTGAATGATTCGCGATATTTAGCCTGTAAGATTCGGGTCTTGCATAGATCTTCCATGTTTTGGCTACCACAAATCAGGCTTTCAGAGGGAAGCGGCTGTGGTTTCTGGTTGCTACTTGCTAATCCCGCCAAACAATCACACCTTCAAAGTTCCTTCAAAATTCATACAAACAAATTCATATGTCACGCAATTTCGGTCATATGGTTTTGTCTCACAGAGGGGTAAAACTAAATTTAATGGGGAATCATAATGTTCACCATAAACAAAGATGCCATTGTATGGGAGTATGAGTATACCATAGTATACCCACATGTTCAGACACCACCATATATTGCAATGAAAATAGACAGCAGATTCACACCTGGGCCAGGCCGAAGCATCGAGAGGTGCCAGGGACCAGGGAGGCTGGGATGGACAGTGGCAGTCACAAAAGATTCGTGATGGTGAAAAATGTCTAGGAGTCTAGGAGGAATCATTTCCTTGAATGGCACGACTTTCAGTTGATTTTTTTGTTTGATTCTCTAATGACTATAGTATAGCAGCAATGTTTTGGTATGAAATCCCGGCATATCCCATCTTTTGACCTATGAACTTCTTGGGGAACATGGGATTTTAGGAAGTGGTATAGTCCCTCAGATGACTCGGCCAACAACGGAGTGACTGGTTTGGTATCAATTTTAAACGATGGAAACGAATGGCCAATGCTTGGGATACAATTCAAGTAGGCTAGTTATCCCAAATTCTAATGAACAGGAATCTGCAGAAAACCTATCTCATTAAATATTCAAGTATAGCCAGTAAAGCATCTTGTTAGACCAACAAATGGAGATATCAACCAGATTTGGCGCGAAAATTGAAGCCGGACAACCCCAGTATCTACCACTCGTATGGAGACGAAACTCATGAATGGATCCATATTTGACCAGAGTTTCTATGGGATTATAGGGGGTCAAAGTTACGGTTTCCGGTTTCGTGTTATTTAGATTTATGATTTGTGTTATTTAGATTTATATATTTGGTGGTAAAATCATGTTTAAACCATTCGGCAACATGGTTTTCCTAGATAGAGGTCCCAGCCACAAAGGGTTTCCAGGATGTTAGTTCGATGATGTTTCTTCGACAATTTCCAGGTTTCCAACTGTTCTTCTATCTATGTCCGCAAAAGAAAGAGGTTCTCCCATAGTTTTCCCAGCAAAAAGCCACATGTTTTCCCTCGAAATCCAAGATTAAATAATCATCAGGTACGGTACTACCTGATCAGGTTTCGCACCCAAACTATACCTTACTATCACCATGTGTATGTTGACCACAAACAGAATTGACACATGGGTGTGTCTGAAAATAGGGTATATCCCCGATGAACTAGCCATTTAATAATTAGGGACAATGATCAGCAAGACCATTGGGTTTAGGGGTACACTATTTTCAGACAAACCCATATTGATACCCCATCCCCAAAGATATGAGTTGACAGTGGCTTTCCGGATAAAGGCGAAAACATGTTTTTCCACCCACCCTGAGTCCCCTCTGAATCATCGAAAATAAGCTAAGTGATGTCAAAAAATGACGGGGAAACAACATGGAACCCACTCCTTGGATATCTTTGGATCAAATTTGTCCAGAACTTGGATCCGAACTTGGATCGATTTTTGGGTAAAGGATCGCCTTTATCTCCGATTTGCCTTCGATTTCAATAGTTGAGTTTGGAAACACAATCACATCATGATTCCTCGACTTTTTAACGCTTTTACCATCCTGAAATGATCTCAGATATCAGCAAATGTCATCATCTTTCCTACCCAACCTGGCAATTGAAAAAACAGTTGGCAGAAGCCATGGCGCTTGAACGTAGATGAAAACTACCCCTCCTTTCAACCAACAGTTCAACAAAGACATCATGAATATAGATAGTGTTCCGCTTTTCCTCATGGATTTTCCACATCTTTTTGTACATTGTCCCATGTTCCCCATATTTTCCACATGTTCCCCATGGGTTTTCTATCCCAGGCCAAAAAAAAAAGGGTGTTCCGCCGGCAGGTCTGACCCAGATTCTCCAGCATGTTCGTGGTCCAAGTCCTGCCATGGGACCTAGCACCCGGATGTTCAGCCATAAGGAGTAGACATAGAGTATTTCTGTACACTTCTGTTCGAATCAAAGGTTTGGACCACTGGAGATCATTCCTTGACCGCTCCCAGGTGTTGACAAATTGGCCGTTGCATTGCAACTCTATGGATCAGAGGTGGACGCAGACTGCGGACTCGGTAGACCGGGGGTTGAGGAGGAGGAGAAGGAGGAGGATGTTCATGATGGATGAACGGACTGATGATGATGATGATGATGATGATGATGATGATGATTGACGAACAATCTGGTCATTCATTCTGATTTATGTCATGTCAGTGCTTTTTATCTGCATACATATTGTTCTACAGGACTGCGTGGTTTTCAGATGGAACGACAGAACCTGCGGGAACGACTGTGCGAAAGCTATCGAAAGCTGTCAGGGGGCTTTCCTGCAAACCACCTTCAAGGAGTACATGAACAGCCTGAAGATCTGTGCCTCGGGCAGCGGGCAAAATGAGGGTATTGTTATAGCAACCAAGTGGGTCCATATGGGTGTATATTGGGATATGATGGGATACACTCCGGTAATCAAACATAGCAAGTGGAAATCCACCATTTATATCATTTATATGATATATGTTTACGTTGGATTTTTCCGTTAAAGTATCCTTTTATTTGATATAGGATTTTCCATTGCTCCAGGGGGTCCCTCTCTCTATATTATATATATAGATAGTTTTTTCACCTATTGAAAGGGAAGTTTCTGTTTTTTTTTTTCCATAAATGGAACTGCTTTCTTGCTGTGCAGGGTATAAAAGAGATTTGCTATAAACATGGATTTTGCCAGAGTATGAATGTACTAAGCAATATTTTCTGCAGGATTTCCAGGGTATCCTGGGTATTGAAGTTACAAACCGCGTTGACTAACTATGGGGCACCATGTTACGTTCACTGGACTGGGGTGGGCCCGATAGTTCGCCCCGTATCTCAGGTGCTTTGAATGGAAACCAGGAGTACGTAGCCACTGGGCTGACAATGGCCATGGGGAGGATGGTGATGTGGTAGTTACTTTCTAATTCGATATAAGAAATAGTCTTACTATATCCATCATTGATATGATATAGCATTTTGTTGGACTACATGACAATTCCTGACGGTTTGACCAGATCAACTGTTTTGATGGTGACGTGGTATCACTATTCAGACACCATCAAAAAGAGTCGGGAAATCGTCAAATATTGTCATACAAAATCATACCAGTAGTTTTTAAATTTATCAACATACAGTAGTCATATGGGAAACAACGATCAATTAATAATTATAACTATTGTTAAAGTGGGGAAGTTAATGGAGTAATATACCTAGACCCTCCCAGTACCTTGGGAAATGGGGTAATATAGTTATTAAAGCAACATGTTATAACTTTGGACTGTTTTATGCTGTTATTGATGTTCTTCGGGGGTACTTTGGAGGGTCTAAGTAGATGAGGAAAACCTATTCGGACAATGATTTACATTTCCATTGGGTTTTGCATAAATCAATATATGAACTTAAATTTCGTACAACATCCAGTGGAAAATTAAAGCACAAGGAACCCCGCCTGTGGGGGTAATCCCTTATTCAATTCATGAAATTTGACTGATAGGTTTCCATGAGATTTCAACCGTCAATCATTTAGGCCCCAAGGATGTTAACCCAATATCCCTTGAACCCCTGGGATTCTCTCCTCTTCGGACTTGGGGTCCCAAAGCTTTTGGCTTTCTTCATCAAACCCCAGGAAATGATCCCTGATGAAATCCAAGGCACCTCCATTTTATTTGCTGTGAATCTCATATTACACATTTCTCCGGAAAATTAAGACTAATTATGAGTATAACAATCTACAATATTCTATAATATATAATGTAAATATATGATTAGATCTAGAGATATACATTTTAAACAAATAAACGAAATCATTTCATACTCAACACATTTGACTGGAAAACCTGGGTGTTTTCGCGGTGATTTCAACGGGCCGCTCACAACGGGCCATCCCTGGTAGGATCGGGCCATGACGACGTTGCGGCTGCTGCTGGCAGTGCTGACCAGCTCAGTGGGGACACCGAGGGCTGTGTGGTGAATGATTTGTAGATGATGAACATGATGATTTATGGTGATTTATAGGTGATTTACCTATGAAAAATGGGGATTTACCTATGAAAAATGATGAATTACATTTGGGGGTTTCCTAAAATGGAGGTACAAAAAGATGAATGGTTTATAATGGAAAACCCTTTGAAAGTGGATGATTTGGGGGTACCCGTATTTTAGGAATCCACCATTTTACAAATTTTGATTTGCCTACGAGAAATGGTGATTTTCCATAGCTTTCAAACACATTATCCTTTGGTTTGTCAAATCCATGGGACTCCAGAGAAAATTTATGGTTCATCATGGTTCATCATCACCCCACTAGAGTAGAATATTACCCTTTGGTTATTGAACTTGCGAACTGGAAAATCACCTTTTTTGATCGGTAAATCATCATAAATCATCATAAATCATCATGAATCGTCTAAAAATGGACCATGTCCCATAGCTATGGTAAATGACCAGAGGCTAACAATGGGGAAATCATATGGGGATATGATCAATAGGGGGAATTATATACAGTATGGGGACAGTACTGAAGATATGATTTATGTGGGACTGTGGGACTATGATCAGTGATTCATTAGGATATTAAATGGGTGATTTAAGTTAACATTAATTAACATGGATGTGATATAGTTTAGATCATTATTAATTATAGATCATATCTCATGATAAGTAGGTGATTAACTCAAAAAATGATTTAATTCATATTGGGATAGAATATGATTGATGATAGTATCATTTACATGAATGATAAGGGAATCATGAACAAAAACAATGGCTTTGGATAAACGCTGGAGAATGAATATGGGGATGTAATGAGTAGTCAGTAATCATGATATTCAAGATTATTTTGAGATGTGTCATGGGCGGATGGACCGTTAACAAAAACAATAGCCACATATGGCGATGGCGAATGAATTTGGGAAAGTGCTACAATGTCTTGAAAAGGCAATTAGGAAAACACATGAATTTCATTAACAAACATCAACTTTGAAACATGGGTGGGAGAATCGGATTGCTCGCACCCATTGTAAGAAATTAAAGGAGCCCACAAGGGGAGAATGGGATCAAATTGGTAGTTGTACCTTGTTTAATCATTGCTATCTAGCCATTCCCCCCTTGTATCTAAATCTGGTGTGTTGGGAGCAACACCGTGAAATGGAAGAAAGGAATATTAGACTATCTATATCTATATACATACATAGATCGATATATATATATATATACACACACATATATAATATAGCAATAAAAAATATATCAAATGGACGTCCAATACTATCAGATCTAAGTGGTTTTAAGGGCATGTTTCAAGCCGATAGGAACCGTGTTCTTCTTTGCTGATTCTCCATCCCTTGGAGGTTATCATATATATGATCCCGTCCCCAGGCCACCAGGCCCCCCCCCCCCCCGAATGGGTTGTCGGGTTGGGTCCCCCACCCCTCCCCCCCTCTCCCCCTCCCCCCCTCTCACCCCTCCCACCCCCCCAACCCACCCACAGGGGGGAGGGCGGGGATACTGATACTTATATATATATATACTGTATCTATACTCTATATATTTTATAGACATTCTATATATATATATATATATAACAAATATAAATATAAATATATATATATATATATATATATACCCACAGCACGCGTGGTTCGCCGTCGGTAAACAAGGTACTTGCGTCTTTTTTTTTCTGCGTCCTTCATTCTTCGCTAAGTTCATTTTCCCTGTGTTTTGTGGGTCAAAATGGACCTTGTTGGTTCTTTTTTTTTTTTTCGTTTGATGTCATTTTTACCAATTTTCCTCGAAATTGGGTGGGTTTCGTTTTTTGGTGGTTTTGCGTCCCTTTTTTGGGGTGGGGCTGGAAGGCTCAAGAAAGATCATGTGACATCGTATAGCGCAGAGTATGCGCATCCAATGCAAAGGGGCGTATCCCGTCTCGGCCCNTTGGGTGGGTTTCGTTTTTTGGTGGTTTTGCGTCCCTTTTTTGGGGTGGGGGGGCGGGTGGGGGGGGGGCGTAATAGCGTTCTGTCTGTTGCTTTCGTCAGGACATGTTCAGATCACGGATGAGGTTTGTTACGTTGAAAATGTTGTTACGTTGAAAATGTTGTTACGTTGAAAATGTTGTTACGTTGCAGATGTTGTTACGTTGCAGATGTTGTTACATTGAAAATGTTATTACGTTGAAAATGTTATTACGTTGAATAAAATGGGTAGACTTCTGAATAAAAGTTCGATGCGAAAATCCATCGAAGTGTTGGCTGCAGCTGCCTTGCACAGGAAACCTGGCTTGGTGACTGTGGTCGAGNAGGTGTCCTAAAAATGGCACCGCGCGACTGCTTCAAACCTGAAAAGCAGTACTGGTTGCACGACGAGTGAGTAAAACATGTGTGCAGACTGAAGTTGAAAGTTTCTTGCGATGATCATTTCAGAAATTGATGTTGGCCAGAATGCATTTCTTCACGTAGTGTGTATTGAATCATCCATAGATGTTGCTCTCAATCATGGTTTGCCGACTCTCACTCATNCAGAAATTGATGTTGGCCAGAATGCATTTCTTCACGTAGTGTGTATTGAATCATCCATAGATGTTGCTCTCAATCATGGTTTGCCGACTCTCACTCATGATTTGCCGACGGCGAACCATGCGTCCTGTGCGGTTATATATATATATATATGTACACTCTATATATATTCTATATATACTCTATACATACTCTACATATATTCTATATATATTCTATATATAGCTCATAGATGATCACCAACCCCCACCCCATCCCACAGGGGGGGGGCGGGGATACACATACATACATTCATANATGCATACATACAATCACATCTACATACTGACCCCCCACCCCATCCCACAGGGGGGGCGGGGGGCATACAGACAGACATACATTCATGCATACATACATGTATACATGATATACCCCTATGTAGCCTGATATACCCTGGATCTGTAGACCCATACCCATTGGGGGGGGGAGGGGGGGGGCCTGGGAGGGCTGGACCATATATATATATATATATATATATATACTTTCATGGGCCGCCATGGCTTCCACTCAATCCAGGCACTGGAGCGGAAGAATGCCGCACAGTTCGAGGAGTGCCTGACGCTGGTCGGGCTCCCAGGAGAAATGTGATGGAAGATGGGGGGAATCATACCGCATGGCTTCTGGTTGGTGAATTCATACAATGTATATATAATATATGATAATAATATATACATATATAATATACATATATATAATATATATATATATATAATATATATATATATATAATATATATATATATAATATATATATATAATATATATATAATATATATAATATATATATATATATATGTACATATGTTTCATGATTTATCCAAGTATTTCTGGAAAATCCCCAGTTCCATAGTTTTTTCCCTTGTGTATGTAAAGGCACTAGTTGGGATGCAAAAAATCTAGCGACCATGCCTTGCGTGGAAATTTGGGTGGGATCCTCATCATGATGGCAAATGGCTCTTACTCGGAGAACTCAAGTGGAAATGATGTGATTGTATGAGGCAACCCCTCGCAACAGTAACCTCAGCAGTAGGGGCGTAATACCCCTATTGCTGGGGTTGATGGTGCAGAATAACCCCATTTTCAGGAACCCTTCAACTTCCCATGATCGCTATAGCATGAGCTGTTGACAGGTCTCCAACAAGATCATGAGATCCCAATTCCTATGTGTGGACTTCGATCCGCTTGGTCATTCTAAAATAAGCTACACCTGGACCTAGACCCTCCAATAGTACTTAGAAATGGGGTAACAAACAAACAATATTTGAGGACTACTTTCATCCTTTACCCATTTTCTTGGGTACTGGAAGGTCAAGGTAGGTGCAATTTTCTCTGGAACATCTCAGCAGATCCTCAGGCCACAGCGTGGAGATCTTTGACCAATCAGCCGGACCCTCAGGGAGATGCCAAAATGGGAATGCCTGGCTCTTCGTGTTTACCGGGGATCTTTACCACTGGGATCATTTTTGCCAATTTTTCATGGATAAGAAACCGTACAGTATCTATTGGATAGGTCTGAAACCCAAACCAGGAGATCCAACTCCCTGCCAGGCACAAGCTGTGCAAACCCCACAAGATGGTTGACTGGATCGACCGTTTGCTAGTGGTGCCATGGCGCGATGGCGGGCACCGGTCACGGTGTTGGGGGTCAGTGCTTTGGATGAAGGCAAGGGTGGAACTTGCAAAGACAAAATAGGTAAAACAATTGGGCCAACCTTGGCCAGGCACTTCAGTGCTTGAATATGTTGCTGTATTCTCATAAGTGAGTTTTTGTTGGGGGTTCGGGGGGGTGGTTGGGCATTAGAATAGATTTTGTAGAATTTCAGACCCAGAGTGACTCACAAGAGAAGTTTGCTCACATGCTTGCCAGTTTCAACTTTGGGATGTAGACTCACTTTGTTCAAGTGCACTCGCGGGTGCTAGAAAAAGATACATAGCCATAGTTGCAGGGGTTATATCGCAAGCTATGGACGGGAAATTGTAATGGCTCTATACCTTCTTAGGCTCATGTTAGTCATTGGTTGGTTACCATCTGGTAATTTACCAGCTTGCGAACTGGAAAATCACGAATGCATGGAAATCATAGGAATCTCGTGAAACTACATGGGCCATGGTTTCCACAGCCTGCTGTTAGTTGGAGATTACGCTGAATCCCCCGTGCTTTCGAATCTCCATGGCTCAGGATTGGATGCTGACAACGGTCAAAGCCGACATTCGATACCCCACGATTCAATGGGCTTTTGGCGAGCCATTGTTCGAGTGCCTCCGCTAGTTTTTTAGTGTTGCAGCCAAATTCACCTAGCGTTTTCATACCTAGACCCTCCAAGTACCTGAGGGGTCTTAGCCGTGAAATGAATGGAATTCTCTGAGAAAATTTCTGTACTTGGAGGGTAGATGTTTACAAAATCCATCCCCCTGATCTAACATACCCCAAAAATGAGGGCCCCTGGATTCTGAGGGCCGGGGGGTGTATTGTGGCTATGACCGGGGGATGGGTCATCGGAAACAGGGTACGACACTGGGAAAATGAGACATTGAACCCTAGGGCCCTAGTTCGGTCTCCTGGATTCAAGGAGTTGACCTGAAGGGAGCTCCATATTTCCGTAGACCTTACATCGGCCGGGATGTTGTGGAAGTCAACCATATTTTTTGAAGCACCGTTTCAGATGTGTCATACCCAAAATTGGTACCGCAAACCTATTCAGCCCTATGATCGGCTGGAGTATTTTATACTATATATTTAGAACTAAATAAAATTCCACATGCCATGTTCCATTTCTGTTGGTTGATTCTAGGTTTGCCTAGAATTTCTTGGATTTACGGCTCCTGTCGGGGGCCCGTTGTGGCCTGTCACCCAAGTCCTCCCCCAAGTCGACCGTCTGGACCCCTCAAGGTACGTGGGGACATTGGCACAGCAGGACTGGCGTGGCGTAAGTTGGGTTGTTGAAGATATGGAACTCGTGCAGTTTGAGTACTCAACCGTTTTTAAGAATGGGCAAAACAACAATACCTTCCTAGAGCCTTCAAGTAAGTCTAGACAAATTGGGTAACCAATATTATTTGGACTTTTGACCCATTTGCTTGGGTACTTGGGTCTTAGATGACTTGATGCAGCTGGCAACTCTTGGTGGGTCCCGCTATCCAGCTACTGGGCGAGGGAGGGAAGGATCAGATACCACTGGCTGGCTTCTACTCAATCAACCAATGTTTTTGGGTGTTTTTAAGGTGATGATTTATTTGCATAGTCCTTCCAAGAGAACTTCAAGAGAAGTTGAAGCCCGATCATTACAGCATTCGTACAATAAAGGATTTTGTGATGGGGGCATTCATTTCGGCTTGGTGGGTGGTTATAGTTGCTGCCTGATATTTCACAGGATCAGCCACTTGCCATGCCCAGCAGCGGCTCTTGTCTGACTCACATAGTTGTTGGTCCGTGAAATTGTGGGCATGACTTCCCCATTTATACCATACAACAAACCACATTTCCACCATGGGTGATTTGGACCCGAATGCTTGCTTAAGTTTCCCATGAATTTTGCGGGGAAAGACCTGGTTTTCTTCCAGGATCCTGGCGTCGCCTACGCATTGAGCTTGGTCTACAAGGATGTGCTCCTCGATGGTCACAGCTGGTTGAGGGATAGGCCTGGTCGTTCTATGAGGGAAACTTCCCACGGGCATGAATCAAATGATAAACTGACTGCTGGGGGTAGGTTGCCCCCCAGTACACCAACGTGGATATGGAAAACCAATGGTTTCAGTAGAAAAATGATGTGCAGATGATTGGTGTTTTATATTGTCCAGTCCATTGGGATCCCTTTTAAGCCAGCCCTAGCCAATTCCTAGGGAAGGCATAAGAAATGGCACCAGGCACCCGGAAGACCGCGCTTCTCATGACATATCTACTACAAAAACCCAGGTGTGACCGCCCCAAAACAGTGATGAATTATAGGGTCAATAGGCCCATTAACGCCTCATTCGGGTCATGAACCCCAATACACTGTGAATCTGGGAGGGCAATCCTTGGGGAGACCCCTACAGATCGTAAGGATTCTATTGCTAATTCGAGCCAAAATTATTGCATGGGACCCCAGCAATGTCTCCTGAGACCCTCCAAATACCTTGAAAAATTGGGTCAAATCATAGTATGATTTAGAAGTTTTATCCATGAAATCATGGCCACTTGGAGGGTCTAAGTCCTTACTTTTGCTTGGCCAACCCAACATCCTGGACGCTTGGGCCAAGGTACTTTATCTGGGCGAATGTCCGTGAAGAGTTCAGATTCATCCGAGACAAGGTCGAGTTTGGACATTTGCGCACAAAATCAAGGGGTGGATGTCCCGGAAAGTAGGCGGACGAGGCAGTAGTTAAATTAGTTTAATTTGAGTGGGGGATGCATTTTTTGGGGCAGTATCACTTTGAGATGCTCCATTTCATCAGAACCTTGAGGCTTGGAGTCGTGGATCTGAAGACCGGTTTGTGGCTGATATATTCTTTTGAGGAAGGCATGGAGCCAAAAGTCATGCGGGGATTTCCTTCATAGTGAACACTTACCCAGAACCTGCCAGAAACCCTGCTAGAGTACTGGATCTCTTCATTGGCGGCCTCACAAGAAAGAGGGGTTACTATCCGGCTGTGGGATTAGAATGGGGGTACAATCTAGTAGGACAGCGGGTATATGCGGCTTTGCACTTCGGATGTGACCAAGAGCCCTGGCCTGGCCCCAAGCACTGGAAGGTCTTCGCTGGTCGATGCTTCAAGAACGCGCTCTACGACTGGTCCAAGGACATCGCAGGTTGCTGGACTTCTTGAAGTGGAAGTAGAATGATGTGTAATTCAATTGTGTTCGGGGCGTTTGATGGTTGATGATTACGATGATGCTCGCCAAATTGACAATGATTATGATCATCATCCATGGGAATCCCTACCAACAGACCAGATCAGACCAGCACATTGTCAATCTGAAGATGCAGTCAAAAAGAGCACCAGCAGGTGACCAGCATGCCCGCATGCCCGCATGCCCACCTCAGAAAGAGATAGAAAAGTTGGACATGATGAAGTACTGAAAGAGGATTTGACATCCGGATTTCACATCAAAATAGGGTGTTTTTGAATGTTCTTGACATTCGGGCAATCCAAATTCCCATGAAATATCTATAATGTGGTAAACCCAATGCCATAAGCCATCCCCAAAATCAGCAATTTTATGGGTGGGATTGAAACCCTTCCCAAATAGTAGTTGTTGATGGCGGCCAGGGTTTCCCACACTACCACCGCGCACTGAGGGATCTACGCTCTGTTGCTGATCAAGAAAGAATACCTTCACCAGGTGGAAATTGGTATGGGGTGTCTCCGATACACGGGGCTGGGTTTGAGTTTTTTTTCCAAGGGGAAATCCACCAGGACTGGAAGAATTACTGGGAGCTAGTTTGATTCTATACCTCTTAAAAGCACATCCGAGCATTTATAGCCTGCGAAGTGGGGTAACACGACCACAAACTTTGGAGGGGTGCCCCATTTCAAGACAATCTGAAGAATGGGAGACCAAGAACATTTGGAGATTTCACCATCAAAAACATGGTGAGCTATTGTGAAATTACCTCGGGGCATGTTTTGAACCATGCATAGAAATCCTTTTCCCATATTGTTTGGTGGTTGAATAGAAATGGTATAGGGATATTCTTTGCGACGTTAGAACTGTACCAATGTGGTAAGTCCCTCTCATAAATTCAAGATACCATCCCCATGTACAGAACCACTCCAAATTCGTTGTTCATGATCGGGTGTACCACATTGCAAAAAGAACATTATTGCAATATGATCGAAAAGGCTTTGCAAGGTCAAGAAGACTAGGGGGCTAGTCTATCCACTTCAGAGTGCTTGTGAGGAAGCACGTCCCAGAGGACCTTTCTTTAGTCACTCCTTCTTTTGCAGCAATATTGCATTTCCCCTTCAGCAATTCAACCAAGCTATGGAAGCCCCAGCCCATGAAAGTGGGTCATTTACCTCGCTTGAAATGGTGATTTTCTACTTAGCTCGCTGGTGAAATCACCGATCTCTGCGAGCGACCCCCGCCAGTACTACGAAGAGTGCAGCCTGGCGAGCGGTGCCGAGTATGAGTACCACCTGAGGCGGGGGTCATGGGACCGTGCTGGAAGACAGTGTCTGGTTATTTTACATAGCCATGAAAATTTGCTAATTTTGGATGATTTTCGCATTAAAACTTCCATTTATAAGGGATTTTCCATGGCTATGTGAAATAGCCAGAGGGTAATGCATATATATATATATATATATATATATTTGAACTTAGTATATATACAATATTATATATTATTGATGATAATACAGGGATATACACTAGGTAAATGATATATCAATGAGGGATCTATAGAAATATGTACAAATATATGTTTTTTTTGCTTGTATTGAAATGTGGAGACAATAGTTCATAAATATATATATATATATATACATATATATATATATACACACATATATATATATATATACATATATATATATATATTATACACATAGTGATTCATGTAGTAATGATCAGGATTGTTTATAGTCGGAATTTTCCAATAGTACCGAAACTTGAAATGTACGTAATTAATTCATATCTGATACTGAAGCCTGGGGTGATGTAGAAAACGCTATTGCTTCGCTTGCCTCGGCAGGGACAACGGCGATCGGAGCAGCTCGCACAAGAGCTGCTTGACTTGAAACCAGAGCATGGTTAAGCCAACGTCAGCTAATGTCTTGAAATGTTCTGAAAGGATTCGATGCCGGCCTCTGAGGCAGTCCCGCCAATTGGCAATGAGACGCAAGGTCCGGCAATGACTCTATTTGTAATGCCTCACATGTTTGGAAATTGGTCGCATTCCCAACGGAGAGAATAGGATGTCTCCGATACACAGGGCTGGGTTTGAGTTTTTTTCCAAAGGGAAATCCACCAGGACTGGAAGAATTACTGGGAGCTAGTTTGATTCTATACCTGTCAAAAGCACATCCGAGCATTTATAGCCTGCGACGTGGGGTAACATGACCACAAACTTTGGAGGGGTGCCCCATTTCAAGACAATCTGAAGAATGGGGGACCAAGAACATTTGGAGATTTCACCATCCAAAACATGGTGAACTATGGTGAAATTACCTCGGGGCATGTTTTGAACCATGCATAGAAATCCTTTTCCCATATTGTTTGGTGGTTGAATAGAAGTGGTACAGGGATATTCTTTGCGACGTTAGAACTGTACCAATGTGGTAAGTCCTTCTCAAAAAAAAATCAAGATACCATGCCCATGTACAGAACCACTCCGAATTCGTTGTTCATGACCGGGTTTACCACATTACATAAAGAACATACATATATATATATATTGCAATATGATGATCGAAAAGGCTTTGCATTCAGAATGCTTGTGAGGAAGCACGCTCCAGGGACCTTTCTTACTCACTCCTTCTTTCCGCTATTGCAGCAATATTGCATTTACCCTCCAGTAATTCAACCAAGCTATGGAAGCCCCAACCTATGAAAGTGGTGGGTCATTTACCCCGATTGAAATGGTGATTTTCTACTTACCTCACTGGTGAAATCACCGATCTCTGCGAGCGACCCCCGCCAGTACTACGAAGAGTGCCCAGTATCACCTGAGGCGAGGTGGGACCGTGTTCGAAGAGGGATGTTTTTTTTCGCTTCCCCTGAAAATCGAAACTTTCTTGACGATCCAATTCCACACTTCCTGAGGCTTTGGTAGATATCCCACGAAATGTCAAGTCTTGCAGACAATATGACAAATACAGGGTACGCACCAACATAACTCCCCCAAAAAAGGGCGGTTTATTGGGTCCGGAAATGGCGGGACAAGGTTGCAATCTGGCTGGGGCAACCCAAAATCAAAATTCAAAGTGAACAGAAGATCTGGTAGCCTGCCATTTACTTTCTGGAGGTGATGCTGGCGTACCCTCTGGCTAAGATAGCCATGGTATAGATGGCCCATTTATAGATAGATTACCTCATGGATCCTTTTACAAATGATGATTTTCCACATCTGCTGTAAATCACAAGGCATCTTGCTGAAATCAGTTGAGATTATCTCACGGGCATGGCGCAGCCAGCCATGTTGGAATATGTTGGAATGTGTTGATGTCCGTGTGTTGTGTTTACCAGCTGTTATTATTTTTTATGTGTGCATCCTTGGATGGATGAAATTGGCCCGGAATTGTTGAGATGCCTTCAAACCAGTTGTCATGTCACAAGATGATCGATGCAGAGTTGACATCTGTCCCAAGGACAAGACCATAGATGCCGCAAGCTCAATGCCGTGGGAACCACGAACTGGGTCACCTTTATTGACGCATTGTGGGCACATAGATCACATGGAATCGCAATTTGTGGAGCTCAACTCAGGTACTTTACCGGAAGCTGCCACGAACTCTCGATTGAAATCTGCGGGCTATGCCAAAGGCGCATGTCAACACAGATTGGAGGTTCCTGGCCAGCAGTTTGGGATGCTACAACTTTTAATTTTGAAACACGAGAAAGCTTGAAGAATGAGGTGGTCCCAATCTTTTTAAAAGCGTGTCAGGTCTTGTTGATTCAAGGCATTTTGATTGAAAGTTGGGTGAAAACCTGCAGAAAAAAGCAGCCAGTGATAGGGTTTTGACAAACAGTGGGAACATAGTGCGGATATCATTGGATATAGTGGGGATCTGGTGGGATATATTTTCTTGATATAAGCAACTATATTCATGATGGATGTCAATGGTTCCTCCAAAAATCGGGAAGGCCCAAAAAATGCGTGTCTCAACCTAGTTCCACACTTCCTGAGGCTTCGGTAGATATCCCACGAAATGTCAAGTCTTGCAGACAATAAGACAAATACAGGGTACGCACCAACATAACTCCCCAAAAGGGCGGTTGATTGGGTCCGGAAATGGCGGGATAAGGTTGCAATCTGGCCGGGGCAAACCAAAATCAAAATTCAAAGTGAACAGAAGATCTGGTAGCCTGCCATGTACTTTCTGGAGGCGATGCTGGAGCAAGCTTGCCTTGTCAGCGCGTGTTGTTCTGTGAATAGCAGCGCTGGAAGCGCTTCCCGGGGACAAGTCCATTGCGCATATGGCCGAGGAGGTGCGGGTTCGGGCACGAGGGTTTCTTGGCGCCACGTAGAGAATTGAAAGGGCATATATATATATATATATGCATGCCTCAGTTGTGGGTCAATCTAATTCTGTTTATTGGATAAATCCTGCTTGATTGTTGATGTTGGCCTTTTCAGTCCATACCAGTCCTCCTCAATGGATTGGTCACCCAAGCCAGCACTCGGTGGGTAGATTGTAGGTCCACAGAAATCAGACCACACGTTGGGGGGAAACGACGTTCTGCCCCAAGATTTGAGGAGTTTGAAAGCCTTTTTGATAACCCTAAATGGATAGGGAGAAAATGGACACCCGGCGGAATTTATGAGCTAGTCATCTGAAACATCAGAAAAACATCCAGACATCTTTTGGCATTCCCATAAATGTATTGCATATCATATATACATGTATATGTGTTTCCTAAACGCTCACAGCAATCCTTCGTGAGATCCGTTTCTGTTTTGACAACCTGCCAAGTGTGGACCCACAACATTATGTATGGAGTACCAAACAGGAGACCCAAGTAGCGCTGCATGACAACTGCTGTATTCAGCCTACTTGGTAGGATGATCCCAACTTCTTGTTGATAACTCCACTACTTCGCCAGGCAAAGCGTCGGAGGACGAATGAAGGCAAACCGGGTTCAACCAACGAACGTGTTTTTTTCAAAAGCAACAGCAATGGGGTATGAAAGCATTGTATGGTGACACTATGGGATAGGTACCCTCTGATAAACTAACATAGCTATGGAAAATCACTATGTTTAATGGGAACTACAAATGGCAATTTTCAATAGCTATGTTAGTTTACCAGAGGGTATGTTTTGGGTTCTTAAGATTACCCCGAAATGGGAAAATTGACAGGACACCAGGATGAAAGAGACTGGTATATAGATTGTATTTTGATGGGGATATTGTAGCATATCTGTCAACAAACAATGTGATCAATAAATGTAAGTTTGTCCAGAAATTAGGAATTTTACCAACAAAGTTGTGGTGGCTAAAAAACCAACGTAAACCAACCAATTTGTAAGGATACTGCAGTTAATTGCTTGTGTATTCATGGGTTATAATGTAGCAATATCATAGCTTGGTTCTTGTCTTGAAATTGGATTCACCACATTTCATTGTCATTTTGTTTGGGCCAATCAGGGTTTGAACCATTTTAGTCATCGTGGGTGTAGACAAACCCAGGTAGCCCTCCATATTGCGGATTCAACCAACCTCCAAATTAGACCTTTTAGCAACGAAGATTTGCTAAAGGATTCTTGAACCCGCAACAACCACAAATCAGGGCGAGTCTTAACCATCAATTGTTGGGACCCACAAAGATCAAACTCCCGAATTCAACGGGAACAACATGTTGCAGTCCTTGAAACCTCATTGAACCCCCAAGATGGGATTGTTTAAGACAAGAATGACCAGCCAGTTGCATTTCTTTGAACATGAGGTAGCTCAGAGATTGATGGTTGATTAATTAATATGAATAAGAAATACATAGTCAGTTCATCAATGTTAGTTATCATTGTCACCATGAAGAATTGCATTTTTTTCGGGTGAATCAGTAGACCACTCAGCCGCAGGGAAATCTCCAATCGAGGCCGAGGGCGACCAGCACTAGTGGTGGGGGTATAAAGCATATTAATATAGCACAACGGGGATACAAGAAACTGATGGATATGATCGATTGAGGTGAATATTCAATGGTATTAATTAGATATTATCATGATATTATTGGATATTAGATATTTATTAATAGATATGACTGTATCATATACTGTATCATCTGGGTTTGTCCAAATTGAGCCAAAGATGAGGGGACACCCATCAAATGATTATTGATGGTATGAGTCAAAACCCATTGTGCCAGGTTTGGATGGATGCCAACAATAGGGGATACCCATCAAATGGCTTTGTTAACGTGAGGATGATGGTGAACCATGGACCATGAGATTTTGGTAGCTTATTTAAGAGATGTGAAAAGGTTGAAATTTATTAAACTTTCAGTTTACCTTATTCCGGAAATGGAATTTACGTACGTGAATGTGTATATTTGAAAGGTGTACTGAATAAAGTGGACTGAATAATGAGGATGATATGACTGACTGCTTGATGTTGTGACCATAATAACGCGATTTATTATCCCATCTCTTGTGGCGCTTTGTTTTCATGTGCATACCGTATACAGTACTTTGGATCTAATAACCCTCTGGACTGTTAATTGGTGACGATTTAAGTTCAACTTATCAATATTCAGGGGGGAAACTCCCGGCCTCAATCCACCAAAGTCCTTAATGCGTTGACGTTCATGTTGAAAGCCTGACAGGATAGCAGGCACCAGTACCGTCATAACAAAAACATACTCCCCGTGCAGTTTTTGCCTCCCGGTGAGTGATACTTCGTGCATCATGATGGAACGGTGACTGTTCAGTCGGTTTTGCTACTTGGACATTTGGGGAACAAACCTCCAAATTCATTATTTAATCAATCCCATCTTCCCAAAGTTAATGCCTCCTTTTGAGTCTCCAAAATGACTCACTCAAGTACAAAGCCTTTTGGGCGGTATTTGGTTTTAGGGGAATGAGATCAATCACCATTTCTGAATGGGAGATCCCCAAAACCATGGGTTTCAGTACTGAATGGTCTCATTTTGGATGATTTGGGGGTTCTCCCATATTAGACATGGAGGTGCAGCTATGGGATCTGGGGAAAAAATATGGACAGGGGAGGCGCTTTGCCAAGAATGAGTCAAGGGTACCCAACTCCCGGGCCCGCATTTTTGTTGGGAGTGCCACTGAACCCTTTGTTTCCCGTTCCAGGAAGAAGAAAACACACTCAGCTGGTGGTCAATTCACCCATGGAACCCCCTGGTGAATCCCCAAATATCTGATGTTTTTGTGGATGTTCATCCAAAAAAAAGGTATGTCATAGGTTTTGTTCCATCCCCAAATTGGCATGTTCCAATTTTTTTAGGCTATTCAATGCCATTTTATGGTATTTCATAGGTGTTTTCCAGCCTCTTTTCATCAGTGTTTTGGGGGAAATGACCTTGTTGGTGCTGGGTAAAATTCGCCTTCGGCCAGATTCAATTCATTCAAGATGGCCCGGCTGTGGGATGGGCCGTGAAAGGCACGGCGCTTGGATGGGTTGGTGCGGCTGGTGCTGCTGGAAAATGACCGATGTTGTTGGATGCTCGGGAAAGCTGGAGAGAAATCTTGAGTTTCTGTGGATATAAACCGATAATTTCAATAAAAAACCATACCCATAAGATGAATTATGACTAAAAGCACAGTATTTCTTGTGCTATTTGTTACTTACTCTCAACCATAGGAACACTTTATGCCATGATATTTGCAAAGTGGTAATGTGGTGAACCCAATGCCAGAAAGAACTGCCATTTGGGGATGAGTTGAATCCCACCCCATATATGGTCAAATTGGGGGTGGCTTGTGGAGTTGGGCTTTCCCACATGAACTGTTTACACCATGTTAATACAGTTGCTCACATTTGATTTACTAAACTTTATTGTTTTTTGAGGTGCGTTATCTCTTAAAGTGAATTATTCAAGTTCCCCAGGTCTTTTTCTTGCGCATCCCCCTTTTCCAAGCGGCAAC
This sequence comes from Symbiodinium sp. clade C Y103, assembly GCA_003297045.1. Taxonomy (NCBI): domain Eukaryota; class Dinophyceae; order Suessiales; family Symbiodiniaceae; genus Cladocopium; species Cladocopium sp. clade C. Next base: position 187,350 of record BGPT01000431.1, on the reverse strand, counting down.
AAACAGCTGTCACTCCGGCCCCTTCAGGTGTCGGCTACAATTCGGGCACGAGATACTTTGTGAAGTCGGTGGACTTGGATTTTCCATGGCATTGGAGTTAGTGGTTGGTGGTTCCCATTTATGTTTGATGATGAGTATATAATAGTATAGTATAGTATATATATATACATATTCATGGGATATTTGGATAGAATATTGATCATGGAATATTGATGGAATATACTTGGGGGTGAAACCTCCTACAAGGTGGTGCCCCCTCAGTCATGTTTGTTGGTTGACCCCCACTAACTAGTTAACTTCGAGATATGTGTCATAAATCCTAGTGAAATTGGAGTTTTTTGCACCATCTTTCTGAAGAACCACCTCGTGGTGATGTGGTTGGTGTGTTTAACGACCGAAAATAGTGATTACCAACCATGTGAGGGTGAAAATTGGTGATGAAATGGAGATGAAATGCGGGAGAAACGGGTTTTAACCATCAAGCATATCATGATCTAAGCATCAAAAATGGGACGTAGCATTTGTTTCATATCATATGTTTTTGTTCCCTGAAAATCGCAATTGTCAATGGGGCCAAATCCCCCTTTTGGACAAAAAATAGTGTTGGTAATATATCCGAATAAAATCAATAGATATCACTATATTATCTACTCGTTTATGTACACTTATATATAATATATTGTACTGTTTGTTACGTCAAATTGGGCATATGTGATCCTCTTTAAAGGCCTGCTTCTGTGAAGTCTAAGGATCTAATGCATTTTAGATGGTACTTGAGCCCCCCAAGTGAAACCTAGAAGTATAACTTTCTCAGAAGGTACTTGGATCTATGGGGGTACGTATGTACAGACATTGGTATATAAATATATACATAGGTAGCTACAAAATATACAATACATATATATGTATGTATATACAATTACATTTAGATTAAAATATAGACAAGTATAGACATATATTTATATTATCCTATCTAAACTATACATGTTTTCAATTTCCTGCTATGAAGCCATGGCCCATTTGTCAACGGCCGAGGCGCGCGGACTCCACAGAATGGACAAGGCGCAGCCCGACGGAACGCGGGGAGACGGGGAGGCTGACTTCGCAAGTGGAGGCTGTGTCTGAAAATGGGAAAGAGGGAAAATGATGGTGAAACATCAAATTATTCATATGGTTCGATTAAATAAGTCAATGAATAGATCCATATTCCCAAATACTAGATGGTATAGGAATGTATAGCAATGTAGGTATATGAAATTATTTACTGTAAATGTATTTAATACCCAAGATAGTTGCCTTGCATCCTCCTAGTATTAAATTACCATCAAACTAAATAGATCCATTACCAAACCCAGGGAGGTATCTAATGATAGGGAAACCATTTGCAGTTATGTTCCTAGGGTAACCCATGGATTTCCGTACCGACAATATTTTTCCCGATGGTATGCCACTAGAGTCACAAGAGCAAGGTTTAGGCAATAGTCATAGTTGGTATTTCACCTGCAAGAATGTGGAAACTTTGAAAGAAGGTGGAAACTCTAAAAAAATGGATCTGAAGAGTCAAGGTGTGAAGTGCAGCGGCACACAATGGCGGCTGCTTCCTGACAATAGAAATGAGAAACTTTGGAGTGAAAAAAGATGGGAACAAACAGCATCAATGGTTAAAGTTGATGACGACGTGTGGTTCCACGTTGGATTCCAGGGGGATTCAATATATTCTGGAATCAAATCGCCATGAAGGACCCTCAGATCCCCCAATTTCAACACGTTTTGAATCCAATGAATGAGGAAAATCATTGGATTTTCTGTCAACATGTTTGAAGGGTACTGTGTTCCCATAGACCTCCATGGGTGTGTTTGCAAATAGGGTATCCCCAATTGCAATGGATTAAATATGAAAATCTCCCAACCAAAATATGTTTTGGTGGAATACCGGTATTTCATGGTATACCCCATTTCTAGCCAACCCATGCCAAAACACATAGTTTCTTTGGTCAGATTCTGACATGGGTGTGTCTGCAAATGGGGATTAACCCAAAAAGGCAATGGCATAGTAGAGGAAATGATCATAAACACCAGTGGATTGTGGTGTTTTCAGCTAAATGTCCAAACAAACCCATATACCCATGAAGAATGAGGTCTATTGCTATCCCATGTAGCTTGTCAAACAGCTGGTACTTTCTCTTATTTTTGCGAATGATTGAAAGTTAAGCCTAGGACCATGAAAAATGGTCGGGAAAGTCATGATCTCCCATGACATTTGGATGAGATGTTCTAAGTTTCCCTGAAATTGTCTGATCAAAATCCTGTTTGTTTCAATGGTTTTCCACTGGGCTGTGTGTGGCCCTTCCGGGGCCATTTTTTTCCACGCGCGCGGACAGAATGATGCCATTGTGGTGGCAGTGGAAGCCGCAAGGCCGGCTGGATGGCTTTGAGGTGGTGATTCTTGCAGATTCTTTTTTATTTAACGAAGGAAATAGGCATTTGAGGTTGAACACTTGGAGAAAATTTGGTAAGTGTTTGGTTTACAAGATAATTATCATAGATATTTTTAGGTTCTGCCTAAAAACACCCTTTTTACGGGGTATCTCTCGAAGATTAGTCATGGCCACTGGGTATATTAAGCCGACAGTTGGCTGGTTCGTGAAATGGATTGAGACATTCTGATGGATGAATCAACACAAATAACATATATCATCATATATCTAAAGTTTGCCACGATCACGGCAAAGTCGCCCGGTTTAAACATATTGTGTTCAGCTGAAACTTTCCTGAAGTCAATCCGTTGAGACGCCACTTGGTTAGGGAAATTCATGACCAAAGTAATGGCGGTGCAAATCCAGAGAAACATATCTGCTATATAGTCGTTGTCGGTATAGAAATATTCCCAGATGTCAAGATGTAGACAAGTTCCTGAAACATCACAGAGAATAGAAAAAAGGTTCAACGACAAGATCTAAGGTGGAACTTCTCAGACTTGAAGGGACGCTTGACAGGAAAACCCAAGAATACATGCAACCTCACAAGGATTGGATTTTGTTCAATGAAATTTGATTTTTACTCGCCAAAAAACAGTGAATTCCCTGTAGAGTAACTCCCCTTTTCAACCCCCAAGGATTGATTCCTTCGCCCAGGGTGCAGGTGGCTGACAAGCTGGTCGCGCTTCAGAACAGGTGGATTTTGGGATCGTATCTGGACCCCCAATTGTATGTCTAAATAAATATGTTGGAACATAATATGATGCGATATTAGGTCTTGACTTTCTCTTTAATTTACCTCTACCCTCAAGGTCTTTTTACTCGCACAGATATGGATCCAGATATGATCTGGGAAAAAAATATGACCAGGGGATTTGCTCTCATCATATTTAGTTATATATAGTTCATATCCGACCATGTTTATTTCTCAGTGAATGTACTGTAAATGGTGCCTAAGATTGAACTAACATTGCTAAGGTTTGTGGTAGATAGATCTGTAGTCAGTTGATGGTGGTTATATATATATATATGAACCAGCTGATAATTGGGGTCACCACCTTGTATGTAGCCATGCTTAGCTCGCCCCACTTTTACAAAGGATATAGCCCAACAGAAGCAACCATTGAATTGTATTCAACCAAAGTAAACTATACCGGATTCGGAAAATTGGGAATACCGGGAATACCCATAAAATGACAACTTTGCTGGAATAGTTATGCACCATGAGATTCTGGGGTACCATGTTTTCAGACAAACTCAAAAAAAGGGACCACACTGGACGGCAAAACCTGATATATAGAATTTGATGGCTCATCAATGGGGAAACATGTCTGTTTCCGCTTGGAACGTTCTGTAATTGAATATAAGTTGCCATGCACCAAAGGTGGCAAAAACTGAGGCGTAGATGATCTACTCACTTCAACTTTAGGCAAGAAAACGACAAAACCCACCAAGTTGTGGGGAATCTATTCATATGGCGAAATGAAGTTGGAATGGCTTGGAATGGTTGAGGATATGTTAAGAGTATTGTTGATATCCAGATATTGCGATATATCGGAGTTTCAGCGTGTTCTGGAAATGACATTGAAACAGAACAAAATACACACAATCACACGCACATCACATTGAGGATTAAGCCTCCAACTATTAGGCAAGGGTTGTGAATATCCCACAAATGGTGCTCTCATGTTTCTTGGGAGCTTTCCAGTCAGTTCTTCATTCGACGTGTTCAATGGCCAAGACAAGGACACGTCGATAACGTGCCGGAAAAACATATATAGAATAGACGTAGACAGACTAAACTCCAACGAATCAAAAAGCACCTAATCTTAGTACTAAGGCGTAAAACATACTAAGATTGTTTTACAGTTGTCATTCCCGATGTTCTTCCTTGGCGATAAGCGACTGATCTTGATCAATAGCCTTATTTCGTGCTGCTTTTTACACCATTGAGTTCCGGTTGTTCTTGACATCAAACCAACATTGTTGACACGTATTGACACATTGTGGGCACATAGATCACATGGAATCGCAATTTGTGGAGCTCGGCTCAGGTACTTTACCAAGGTGGCCTGCACTATGATGCCTTGCAGGTGCCACTAACTATCGATTAAAATCTGTGGGCTATGCCAAAGGCGCATATCACCATAGATTGGAGGTTCCTGGCCAGCAGTTTGGGATGCTACAACTTTTAATTTTGAAACAAGAGAAAGCTTGAAGAATGAGGTGGTCCCAATCCTTTTAAAAGCGTGTCACTTTTTGTTGATTCAAGGCATTTTGATTGAAAGTTGGGTGAAAACCTGCAAGAAAAAGCAGCCAGTGATCTTCAAAGCATCCAGAAAAAATCACGGTCAATCACGTTCAAGCACTGACTAAATACATCCATCATGGCAAATGGTGTTTTGTTACGTGATTTCAACGACCATTAGCGATTACTGTCATCTATGAACTGGGAATCCAACGATTGAGGATATCACTCATACAACAGCTTGACAACAAGTGAGATGGAACCACAAACAAACATACCGTGATATACCCCACCAAGAAATATGGATTCTCTCATTGCCATTGTAAGCACAGCCAAGAAGGGGGCTATAGTCACCCCATAATGGAGCGAATCCATGTCATATTTTGATCACAATCTGTCACCGCCAAGACATCCAACTTTGGTCAACTTGCAAGCAATCACACCGATTTTGAACAGCTCCCCAATTTGATTGTAAGTTGACCGATATTAAGATGCAGGACCAAGTCTTGCTATGGAACATCACATGACATGACATCGCCGAAGTGACCGTTGCGGCTGTGCGAAGCGGCATTCAGACAGTGCATCACAGATCAGAGAGGCAATGACCTCGGCGAAGGACCCTTGACTGTTCCAAAATGTCAGCGGAACTGTCATATTCAAAGATGTCATATTGTCATATGGGTGGACCATAGAAACCTTAGAGGTATCGTGGGGGAAAGAGTCAAGAATGCGTGGCTAATGACTGTGGTTTCTGATGCTGTTCCGAAGGGATTTATCGCTATAGATGCATAATACATACCTATTGATCGATAGGGTATAGTTTCATCAACAACATCTTGAATATTGAGATACATTCAGAATTTATAGTGGTTGATCGCGGGTTTCTTCTGTCATTCAGAAAGCACTGCTCTCTGCCATTCGCTAGACGCCTGACTAAATCATGACGTTTTTTGTGGAAATAGGCAAAGCTGTGGGGGTTTCACATGACTGTTCTAGGTCCTCAAAAGCAGCAAATCAACGGCTCTTGGGTCCCAAGAAGTTGGTGTCTAAAATGGTCTTTGCGTCCTCTCGCCTGGTTTTTCTAGATCTAGAAAAACCAGGCAGAGGACGCAAAGACCTAGATGGAGCCGAGCCTCGTGATGAGAAGGGCTCCCTCCAGTTGACTTCACAGCGTTGCAATGACAAAATCAGCATCAAAACAATGCCTGGCGCAGATTTGAAGCTGATTTTAAGTTGTATATACTTGCAATGAATCCCCAACTCTGGATTTTTTGGATCATTTTATGAACAAATTGGCTTTTAATTTTCAAAATGCCAACTACCTGGATACTCATTCTACGAACACCCAATCACCTGGATAACGATTTTTAAAAGACCAATGACCCCAGCCATAGATTTTACAGACAACCATGGGTAATGGTTTACAAAGGTGGCCATGGTCTAAGCGGAACACAATGCTGTTGGATTTCCCGCCTCTGCAGTCGAACCACCGAAAACCCAGTTCTTGCAGGATGTGTTTGGCTCCAAGCAGTTTGCCAGATGAACCGTGGTTGGAAAAACATCGCAATGACAACTGTAAAATTCTATACATTTCAGATTCGGATACTTTGCTTGAAATATCCAAAGTGGAATGGCTGATCTTCATTTGTCAATGGCAGGATTGACTTTTCTGCAGCTTCAACGCAAGGACGTTGTGTGTGTGTGTGTGTCTCATTAGGAAGACAAAGGCGCAAGGCAATGCAAAAACTTGAGATGTCGAAATACGTAAAAGGACTTCCAACTACATGGGACTACATACAGGGCCCAACGCTGTTTGACCCCTTGCGGCAACAATGCTGTCAAACGCTGCCAAAACCATGTCATGCAGCGACTGCAACTTGTACAGTGGCTAGCTCAACGCCTCGCTGGTTGATGTCACCATAGATGATGGATCATGACGGCTAGAATAGGAAAGAGGTAATTACCCAAAAATCATCAGACATGTCAGGTAGGTAAATTTCTGAAATTCAGTCAGATCATATCCATTTTTGACAGGTGATTCTCCAGTTTTTCCCAGTTTCTGCCAGTTTTCCTAGCTATATAAACCCAATCAGCCAGATAATCAGGATTCAGCATTAACAATTAGTCAATATGGGCTAATTGCCCAATATGTATGATATGGAGTGTATACGATCCAAGCAGCCGTTGATATTTGGGTACCATACCGGTATTGGCATTGGTCATCTTTGGTCAGCGACCAACACATCAGCTGGTCACATGTAGACCGTAAAATCCTCCCCCTACAAGTCACTAAGGAAGTCTTTTGATAAACTCGTGAATCCTACGGTTCATGACAATCCTTTTCTTCGTTCATCATCGTTCGATTTCATAATTTCCAGAAAGGGGTGGCCCCACCACCAAACAGTTATATTCCGACAAGGGATTTACACCGTAAGCACCAACAGCGGGCTACCCAAGGCGCCTCCACCCTCATGGATTGGCCGCAAGGGCATTGAGGTGAGAATGGCCGGTAGGAACGGGAGGGGCATTTTTGCAGAGGGTAGGGGCATTGGCGACGATTCTTTTTGCATTCAGACGTTGTGGATCTTGAATGATTTTTGATCACCCTTGGCAGAAAACAATCCATGTTTTTCTGGGCACCCGATGTTGAACACTTTTGACACATGGCCACAGTGACAACGCCAAGGCGAAGGCAGGTACCGTTTGCGGAGCCAGATGCTTGTGCAAAACAGATTTTGACGTTGCGGCTGAGCTTGGCTTCAGTACCTTGTCGAGCCAAGTTGCAACCATCTTGACTGCTTCATTTATATTGTTCCCAACCTCACAGGTGAGGGTCACTAGAAATAAAGGTTTGTCTATCGGATGAAGTTTGTAGCTAGATCCATTGCATGCAGAAATTGGGAAGTTTCCTGTTTTTTTGTCTTTGTGCGTGATTGTGGGTTTTATAAAAGTTGTATTGTCACTGGTCGGTTGAGCTCTTGTTCTTTTGACAACCATTTGAGAATTATACATTGATTTTGTTGTGTTTGAACATGGTGTACCGCGAATTCCCATTGATTAATCATCATTTTCCCCTGGCTAGTTGGGGGATCCTGGGACCTCCAATTAAGGTCTTTCTGCCCGAAGAAATTCACGGCTGATTTCAGCTCCCAATGCCTGGGCCGCTTGGAATTCTGACAGCGAGTGAATCTATACCAAGGGGGGTCACACCATTCAGCTGCCACCGGGAATAGGAGGTAACAGCAGAAAAAATGATCAAAGTTGAGTGATATCTGGGCACAGGGTTTCAATGGTGGCTTCAATTTGCACAGCAACATGCGTTTTGAGTGAAAACAGGTGATTTATATATATATATATATCTAATTATAAATATATAATTACATATATATAATTACATATATATATATGGAGAATTTATATAACACGATGAGAAACATGATTCGGCCAAGCTCGAATTTCTAGAGATTTTGCCTCGTTCTGTTGTAGAGAACCAAGTAGAGCCGGTGAGCCGGTTCCGGTCTTTTTCGGTGGGTGAGCAAACTTCTGTGTCCAAGTTGCCTGCAGGACTGATTTGATTGGCAGTAAGTATAGTTTTATTATGTTTTATTCTGTGTCAGCTTGAACAGGTTTGTTAGATTTGTTCATTTCTTCAGGCTAGGTGCTACTGTTTGTCTAGTACACTGAGTCACTGGAGCACTTGCGAATCTGACGCCTTTCCTAAGCTTTGCTGCTGAGGACAGCGAAGCATTGCAATCCGCAGTTCGAGATGCTGAGCTGATTGCGAGACTTGAGCCACTTGGATTCGATTGCCCAAGCCGAGGAACTGCCTTATCCTCATGAATGTGGTGGGCGCCAGCTTAAGAAAGGATGAACATGTGCGAGACATACACGAGGCTGGCAGCGATTTTGTTTCTGAACGTTTACAAGCCAGGCTGGCCTGACACGCTTGCATCTTGCAACTTATTGCCAATAGAAGCGCTTGTCCACTGGAAGCCCATTCCAATTAAAACGGATGAAACCTACTGCACGCTCAGCTTTTAATTCCAACTTCACTTTTGGCGACTTGTTCGCTAGTTAATGCCATTCCGATAGCGTGAGGCCCGCGTTTGTTCATCAAACATTGTAGTGGAGGTTGTGCTGAATGAGGCGGTGTCATTTCTAGAAAGGATGAAAATGTGCCAGGAATCAACCGAGGTCTGATGGGATTGTGTTTCGAGCCTTTGCACAATCAACCACGGGCCAGTGCGTGCGCTGAGACAGGAAAGTTCCCAGCAAAGGAAACGAGCAGTTGCTTGAAGTCAAATGAAGCAATTGCATTGTATCATTAGTATTGCGATTTGCCAGCTTACCTCGAACCATTTGTCTTTGATCAGCGAAACTCGCCTGATACCCTTGCAACATCTTGCAACTTGTTGCCAATGGAAGTAAGGTGGATGAAGCGGGTGCCATTCTGATGGCATGAGGTGTGTGCATATTCGGAGTGAATCAAAGAAAGTGATAGTTTGCTGCGGTTAAAGCTTTGGTGCTCTCTCGATTGAGGTAGGCACCAGCTATCGAAGCGATGAACACGTGCTAGGAATAGGACCGAACCTGAAAGCCTTTAAATTGCAACAGCCTTTCCCATCTACTCCGGGCCTTTACGTGCCATAGCTGGGAGACAGAAAACTTCTTAGCCATAGAAAAACAAAGTCGCTTGAAGAGGTCAAATGCTACATGGCATCACTTGTATTGCAAGCTTCCAGCTTGCTTTCAAGCCATTTGCCTTTAGTCAGAGAAGCTCGCTAGAGAAGCTCGCTTGAGATGCTCGCAATGTCTTGCAACTTGTTGCCAATGGAAGCGCTTGTCCACTGGAAGCTAGCGGGTGCCATTCTGATGGCATGAGGTGTGTGCATATTCGGAGTGAATCAAAGAAAGTGATAGTTTGCTGCGGTTAAAGCTTTGGTGCTCTCTCGATTAAGGTAGGCACCAGCCTTTGAAGGGATAAACTCATGCTAGGAATAAACCAAAGAGGCCGGATGCGTTTTGTTTCTGAGTGAGCCCTTTACCACCAAGGTCACCAAGAACTGCTGTGATTGCTGGCCAGGAGTCGGGAAGAGAGAACTTTCAGGAGAGGAGCAGTTACCTGAAGTCAAATGTTGCATTGTCTCGCACTTACACCGATTTTCCAGCTTGCCTTAAGGCCATTTACCTTTAGTCAGGGAAGCTCGCCTGACACACTTGCAACGTCTTGCAACTTGTTGCCAATGGAAGCATGTGCTGACTAGAAACTATCTTCACTTCAAGTGGATCAAAGCCACTGCTTGCCCTCTCTATGATTCCATCTTCACATGGAGACTGGTGCCCGTCACGCGAATGTCATTCTGATGGCACGGGCCATCGCATAAAGGTGGGCACCACCTGTGCCGCGAAGAACCATCAATAGGTCAGCGAGTTCATGTCTGAAAGCTTTTCTATTCCATGAATAGCCACTTGATGCTGACAGCCTTTCCGATTCACTGCTAGCCCCATGCCATAGCTAGGACGCTAGGAGACAGAAAACCTTGCAGTCAAAGAGAGAAGCAGTCGATTGAAATCAATTGTTATGTGGTATCATGTTTTTTGCATGCTTTCAGCTTGCCTTTAAGCCATTTGCCTCTAGTCACTAGTCAGAGAAACTTGTTCGAGAGACTTGCAACATCCTGCAACTTGTTGCCAATGGAAGCGCTTGTCCACCGGAAGCTCTCTCCAGCTAAGGTGGATGAAACCAACTTACTGCTTGCCTGTGTCGCGGTCAAAAACTGTGGTCGGAGAGTTTTCTCCATTTGAGCAGCGTTCAAAAATGTCTTAAACAGATCTATCAGGGAGTCAACCTATGGCGTCTCCGCGAAAGGAAACTAGCTGGGTGCAAAAGCTTGCGAAAGAGCTTCGCGAAAGAGTGCCAGAAGACATACACCGCAAAAGCGCCGCGAAAGTATACTTCCCCACCTGACATCGCCGGCTCAAACAGACATCTAAAATTCCTGGGCTACTAGCCAGCTAAGAATGTAAGCCAGGCGAATCTTGCAGCCCCTAGGGGTAGTTACAAAGAAATTCAGTATCATTATATGGGAAGAATACAAGACTGAAACTATGTGCTATAGCATCATGCATATAGTGAGCTGGTGCCCATGAACTTTAGCCAATACAAGCTTTCCTGTGGACATGATTTTTGATTTTGGAAGATTCTAAAGAGCCATGAAGTGGTCGCATTTTTTGGGTTGAACCTAATCCCCAAGAAATTTAGCTCGACAAGTTAGTGACATTATTGCCTGAAAAATTGGTTTCAGCTAAATTTTGGGGCACGGGAAAAAGACCGTGAAGCTTGCCCCCAAAGAAATTTAGCGGCAAAAAGGTCTGGAGACTACTCCCCCAGTGCAGTGCAACCGGGGATACATATTATCATGTTCTCCGCGAAAGCGTTGCGAAAGCAAATGACAACAAAGATGCCCCCGCGGAAGCTAAAACTGTGGTCGCGAAGGCACCGCGAAAGCCACGCGAAAGCAGTTCTATAGCTTAACAACCAGTTCGTCAGGTGTTTTCGAACACAGCTCATTTGCAGCCACTCCAATGCTGACAGGCTTTGGAACCTACAAATAGCTACTACACGTCCAAGCCAAGGAGAAAAGCAGGCGCCTGAAGTCAAATGTTAGATGGTAATTTAGTCAGAGAAATTCGTTGAAACGCTTGCACCATCTTGCAGCTTGTGTCCGCTGGAAACTCTTTCCAGCAAGAGTGGATGAAACCTACTGCCTGCCCTCTTTTTAATTCCAAGTTCCCTTGGAGACTTGTGGGCTAGCGGAAGCCACTCTAATGCACGAGGCGTCTGCATATTCAGTGATACAAAAGCGAAAGTTTGTGATGAAAGTTTGTGACTCTCCCTGGTGCGCTGCAAAGGCCGTGGCTGCCATTGATAACCAATTTTTTCAAGATGTCACCATCTTGGCAACTGGGAAAAAAATAAAAACAATAGGTCGGAGGCGGTTTTCTGTCTGAATGCTGTTGCATTCCATGCATAGCCACTGCGTGCTGACAGGCTTTCGAAGCCACAACAAGTAACTGCTAGCCATTTATTTCGCGTTCCACAAACAGGAGACGGAAAAGTTCCACGGCAAGGAGAGAAGCAGTCACGTCAAACGAGTATCACTTACTTGCTTGAAATGACAATGGAAGCGCCTGTTCCAAAGGGAAGTTCTCTCCAGTGTGGATGAAACCTACTGGCGCTGCGCCTGCCGCGCCGACCTGTTCGGAGGTGTGAACATGTGCTAGGAGGAACAGGAAGCCCAAGAGTGATGCGATTGATTGCATCCTGACTGCCTTTTCCATCCATGGCCACTGTGTGCCATAAATACATATAAATACAAGAAAGAAACTTCCAGGTCAAGGGGAGAAGCAGTCGCTTGAAGTCCTTCTGACTGATTGCAGAAGACAAACTTATCACCGGTAGCTCTCTTCAGCAAACATGGATCATACCCGCTTGTCACGCACTCTTCAATTCCAAGTTCATGTGGAGACTTCCGCCCCCGCGGATGCCATTCTGATGGCGATTGGAGGGAGCCAAAGAAAGTGAGAACTTGTTCCTCAAACATCGTAGCTTGAATGGGGGAAGCCACTTAGCAGCCTGCTTTCTGGTTTCAAGCTTGAATCACAGCTGGAGGACATTGTTGTGACAGACGAGGTGCCATTCCTCTCTTTCCTGCTTTGAACCGAACTATTGCTTCAAATCGGGGGGTGGAAAACTTAAGTACCTCGAATGCTGCATTTCGCCTTGGAGAAAAACAGAAAAAGCCACACGGAGACGGAGTCTGCAAACAGGTACTTGGAGTTGGTCTGAAGCAGTGATAGTGAAGCAGTCCCTGTCAAGACCACATCTAGACTGGCAGGGACATGGACCTACAAAATGGCCATTGATCGGGTGTCAAGCGCCTCGGAGAAATGGGTTGGCTTGCGGCCGTGCCACTGCTCCCTTCTAAGCTTTTCTCGTGCTGCTTCCATTAGTATCCATTAGTCAGGTTTGTTTTTCAGACGCAATGAATGATTCTTGTCGAATTTGCCTGCCCAATCTGACTTGGAATTTGTGAGGCGCATGCCTGAAGTCCTTCCGCCTGACTGCAGAAGACAAACTTATCACCGGTAGCTCTCTTCAGCAAACAAGGATCAAACCCGCTTGTGATGCATTCTTTAACTCCAACTTTACCAAAGAGATATCGCTGGCACATCCGTGTTCGCTGAAGGGTGCGCACGTGGTTTGCGGCGACCTTGATACTCCAATTCTTCGATCGCAGATTGAGGCACTGCCAAGGACTGCTCGGAAGGGAGCTCCTCGCTTGGAAATCTCTTGCCTTGCCTGCCTTGACAAAGATTTTGTTTAATCTTCAGCGGATTGCAACCTGTGATGTGTGCAATATAGGCGCCACAATGAACATCAAAGAACACATTCTGCCCACACTGAAAATGCACCCGCTCTCGATGCACAACCTTCTCTCATTGAAATTTCTGGCCTGCGGAGACGTGTGCCCTAGCGAATGCCATTTTGACGGCTTGAAGCGCCTGCATATTCGGAGCCAAGCAAACACAGTAAGAGTTTGTCCCCCAACCATAGTAGCGGTGTTGCACTGAATGTGGGCGCTCCTTCATTGGGAAGATCAGCTGGCTGGCGGCGCGTTGCCAGGAACGTGCCAGGAACGTGCCATGCTTCGAATTCCTTCATTGGAGCCCATGCCAGGAACGTGCTATGGTCCGTGCCCGGCATGCCGGGATGGAAGTTGACCATCTCAGTTTCGATCCAAGCACGGAACATTTGGACATTGTTTCCCGAGTCCAATTGTTTCCCTTTGTCAGTCGACGAGTGTTGCATTGATGTGCAATGTCAGTATTCGATCAGTTCAATTCACCCGTTCCTTTGCAAATGCAATGTTAACGTTGTTGACGGTGTTTCTTCGGCCTGTGCGGCCCATTCAGAATGCGTGCCGCCAAGAGGAAGATAGTGTGACTTCCGCATGAGTTGAACTTGGAGCCATCGAATCTGATGAAGGATGTCACTGTTTCCGCAGTTTATGATTGATGGATGGTTAATGGATGGTTAATCGCATGCAATGATTATTTTGACCATGCGCTTTCTTATTCCGAAGGCACCATAGACAGCGGGAGCTGGTTCCCGCCGTACCATGTTCTGGCATGAACTGGCCATGAATGCTCCGCGCTGTTCCGGCGGTCGATTTTTCATGGGGGTCAGCTTTAGAAGGGACGAGCAGGTACTCGGAACCAGCGGTTGGAGCGATTTTGTTTCTGAATTAGCCTTCGCAATACATGAATAGGTGGGATAGCCGATAGCCATTGCGTGCAAGCAGCCTTTTCGGTCCATGAACAGACCCTGCATGAATAACAGAGAAGAACACACTTTCAAGTGAAAGAGAGACGAATTCGTGTGAAGTAAATGTTGCAATGTTGCGTTTGTGTCGCAACTTTTTCATTTTGCCGTCAAGGCTGTTGAAGTTGCGCAAATTCATCAGAGAAAGACGCCTGGCGCATCTGGCGACTTGTTGCAAATTGATGTCCAATGGATGCTTTCCAGCCACAGTGGATCAAACCTACTGGTCGCCCACTTTTTGATTCCAACATCACCTAGAAGACTTGTGCACTACTGGTTGCCATCTTTTTGACTCCAACTTCGCTGTCCAAATTTCCTTGCGATTTGTATCACTGTAGCCATTTTCAAAATAAGTCAGGTTTTGTACAACAAAGAGAAAATTGCGCCAAATTGCCCTTGTGGCCATGCAGGGTGGAGGGCATGACAGAACAGTTCTGAAGGAATTGCTACACATCACAGAGAATGCAGCATACTCATGCAGAGACAGAGGCGTGTTGGAGTCAAGGAAATGAGTCGTGTAAAATCATCTTGCTAGGATTTGGGTCTACAAGAGATGAGACCCAGTANGTCAAGGAAATGAGTCGTGTAAAATCATCTTGCTAGGATTTGGGTCTACAAGAGATGAGACCCAGTAGGCCCAGTCGCATGGTGCAGGGGTTAGTGTGCCACGAGCCTTGTTTCGGGGGAGATGATGTGCAGATGGTGACTTTGGACGTGAGATCATCAGCTTCTCATTCATCACAAGAAGTGGTTGTGTGGTGGTAAGTGTTGTAAAATCTTCATCGGTTTCTTCTTACTACTTGAAATGCTGTCAGACCTCCTGCAGGATAAGCGTTCTTCCGAGATTGTTTCGAGAGGGAAGTTCCTGTTGCGTACGAAAAGCCATCGCGTTCCATGAAAAAGGGACATAGCAAAACTTCCAACTCAGGCAGAAAGGCAGCTACTTGATGTCGATTGTTGTATCAAGCTCTCTCGGGCCAAAGTGGATCAAACCTACTGGTTGCCATGTTTTTGACTACAACTTCATTGTCCAAATTTCCTTACGATTTGTATCACTGTAGCCATTTTCAAAATAAGTCAGGTTTTGTACAACAGAGAAAATTGCGCCAAATTAACCTTGTGGCCATGCAGGGTGGAGGGCATGACAGTGAACAGTTCTGAAGGAATTGCTACAAATCACAAAGAATGCTGCATACTCATGCAGAGACAGAGGCNGTCAAGGAAATGAGTCGTGTAAAATCATCTTGCTAGGATTTGGGTCTACAAGAGATGAGACCCAGTAGGCCCAGTCGCATGGTGCAGGGGTTAGTGTGCTACGAGCCTTGTTTCGGGGGAGATGATGTGCAGATGCTGACTTTGGACCTGAGATCATCAGCCTCTCATCCATCGCAAGAAGTGGTTGTGTGGTGGTAAGTGTTGTAAAATCTTCATCGGTTTCTTTTTACTACTTGAAATGCTCTCAGACCTCCTGCAGGATAAGCGTTCTTCCGAGATTGTTTCGAGAGGGAAGTTCACTGTTGCGTACGAAAAGCCATCGCGTTCCATGAAAAAGGGACAGAACCAAACTTTCAACGCCTGCAGAAAGGCAGCCACTTGATGGCATACTTGCGATTGTTATATCAAGCTCTCTCGGGCCAAAGTGGATCAAACCTACTGGTTGCCATGTTTTTGACTACAACTTCACTGTCCAAATTTCCTTACGATTTGTATCACTATAGCAGTTTTCAAAATAAGTCAGGTTTTGTACAACAAAGAGAAAATTGCGCCAAATTGCCCTTGTGGCCATGCAGGGTGGAGGGCATGACAGTGAACAGTTCTGAAGGAATTGCTACAAATCACAAAGAATGCTGCATACTCATGCAGAGACAGAGGCNCCTTGTGGCCATGCAGGGTGGAGGGCATGACAGTGAACAGTTCTGAAGGAATTGCTACAAATCACAAAGAATGCTGCATACTCATGCAGAGACAGAGGCGTGTTGGAGTCAAGGAAATGANAGGGCATGACAGTGAACAGTTCTGAAGGAATTGCTACAAATCACAAAGAATGCTGCATACTCATGCAGAGACAGAGGCGTGTTGGAGTCAAGGAAATGAATCGTGTAAAATCATCTTGCTAGGATTTGTGTCTACAAGAGATGAGACCCACCCAGTAGGCCCAGTCGGATGGTGCAGGGGTTACTGCGGCTAGTGTGCTGCGAGCCTTGCTTCGGGAGAGATGATGTGCAGATGCTGACTTTGGACCTGAGATCATCAGCCTCTCATCCATTTCCGGATGGTATGATTGGGAAAACCACCGGGTATTCTGTGTTGAGATTTTATAGGTGCCGGGTGAGGGGCCATCCCGCAACTTTATTTTCCAGAAGGGCAGCAGCGCCAGGGCTTGCAGGGGCGTGGCGTTCATCCAAGAACATGCAACAATGGTGGGCCCTCCCACCTTTTGCTGGGTTTCTCATGATTATTGCATGGGTAGATAAGCCTACTGATTGGGGTGTTTATACATCATACACAGTTGTCTGCAAGGCGCAGAACTGTAGTCTCTTGTTGGTACTGCCCTTCGTGCTTCAAGCAGCGCAGCTTGCAGAGCCCTTTAGCCCAGCTCGTGTGTGCTGCTCCAGGTGGAAAGATATGCAGAGAACTGCAACAGATATCCAGGTCGAATGGATTCAGTTTACATCGATTCCACATGGGCACGGCGACTCTGCATGATGCAAAGACGCGATCTTGGATTCTCGCCCAACACCTACGTTCGGACGGCTGTCGCAAACTGATTCCGAGAAGACAGCCGCGATGCAACCACCCCAGCTTTTTCTCAACGAGGAGGATAAGGCATCTATGGATCAAATGATCAGCGATCCTCGACAAGGGAGTGGCCTGCCGAAGATGTGAGCTCTCGTTGCTTGGATGCACCTTTGGGATCCCCCTGGTGGAATGCAGCTGAACAGGAACGCAATCCAACAAGTTGGAGCACTTTCCCCACTGAAATCCAGTTTGGCAATGCTTTTTTGGGATAAAGGCCTATTTTGAAATTCTTCTGGATTTTACAACTAGGATGCCGCAATTACTTGGTCGTATTCTGCAACTATTCTTGTGCGACTATTCTTTTGCAACTCACCGGATTTGGAAACTAATCTCTCGCAACTATCACAATTCTGGGGTTCTCCCACTAATCCTGTCCAACTTGGACACGCTATGGATGGGGTGGGGTTGGGGTTGTGGTTGGTGGTGGTGTGGTGTGGTAGCGTTGTCTACGCGAACGCGCCATCCTGCAGCAGTTTCGGGAATTCACTTTTGAAAGGCCAGTTTCAAAATATCATTTCCACAGTTTCAAAAATACAACGAAGGCCGCAAGCTCGGACTTTCTTTAGGGAGAATAGTGAATTCCATTACACTTGACAGCTTGCGCATCGCATCCATTTGGTCCAGCCTTCCCCTTCTAGCTTTTGGCCAATTGAAGAAATTGTAAATCATGGTTTGTATTTTGAAGTCATGCGCTGAAACCATCTGCCTAAGGAGTTGCGATATAAATTGTACTACGCCGAGATTCCTAACTATTCGAAGATACCCCCTGCGCAAGACAGTTTTCTTCTAGTCTCCAGAATTATCTTCCGTATATCGAGCAACCGCTTATAGGCTTATATTCGCACAATTTCGCACACATATACTCTAAGAAAATAAGGAGGCTTCCGGCGGAACTATTGCAAGTTCTAACCCGCGAATTCTCAATGCAAAACGAGGTGGCCAGATCCACTTGGTCAATGTGTTCCAGCAGCAAAACAAGCCGGTTATGGAGGTGTGAACTCTCGCAGCTCGGATGGTGACTACGCAGGTTAAGTTTTTTCTTTGAATGGACCAATGATGCTAAAAGAACGACCTAACTCATCCGTGGATTGGGGAAGGGGTCAGAACTTATAGAACTTGCTGACCCCGAGAAATTTGATGCTCATAGAATATTGATCAGTCAGTGCCCATTGGTCACTGTCTTTAGTTCTTGACGTCCCAGAACTCACCACGAGCTGCAATGATTGTAGTGGATGACTGAATCCAGGCGATTCTGAAAATTTTAAGTGGGGCCCCTCAGTCGCGGAAATCTGCCATATCCCATCCCATTCTTACCAGTCAGTATGCATTGTACCCATCACAATTAGAATCATATCATATCTTTTTTTGGAGACCAACTGCCCCAAAAAGTGTGGAGCCATTCCCACCATGAGAGCCCACGCAAATGGAGTTATGGGTGTGTCTGGAAATTTGGTATACCACCGACATGGTTGCTTTGATAACCGTAAGAGGGAACATGAAAAAGCAGTGGATTTAGGGCCCCTATTTTCAGACAAACCCTTATATCAGTTGCTTAGTGTGGGTTTGTCTGAAAAAGGGGTGCTGCTCCCTTAAATTTGATGGTTTCAACATGTTTGGAATCTGACTTTTTCCTTGGCCATAAATTGAGAAATTAATCAGCATAGTTGGACAAGCTCATATCAGTTAGTTTTACAGCTATACATTCCATATCATCCCATTATGTCTTATTCTACCGCCAGGATTTCGTTTCTCCAATGTACCGTATTCTCGCATCATTCTCGCATGAAATGGTCGGTTTGTCATGATTTCCGAAAAAGATTCCTATCTTTTTTATTTATCGGTTTATCCCATTAAATCTGCTCAAATCCGCTTAAATCCCGCTAACATACCAATTGCTATACTTACCTTCATTCATCGTGGTTGATCTATTTAATGGCATGGCACAATCCCATGATAATCCCGTATCGATTGTTATATGTACATATTACGAAAGCCAGCCGGGAAGCTGGCTAGTTGCTTTTTGCGAGCGAAGTGGGAATAGGGGGTCTGGGGGAACCCTTTGCCGTGGGGCAATTTTTCTTGAAAGTAGGGGTGTTTAGGGTGTCTATTGGGAGACGTTTTCCGGGTAATGTGCCAGGTGGCAAAGAAGTGACGGTGGGGTATCGATTCCCCCCTGGTCCGCGATTTTGGGGTACCCGTTGGCGACCTTTTGGGGTGCACGCGATGCACGATTCTCTGCGAATCTGGGGTGAGTGCTAGTGACTTTGGGGTGCAAGATTTCATCGCGCGCAAAGGACATATTTTGGGTATGTATTACAGCGTGGCGCCTAATCGTCTGTAAAGGCAACAAAACAGCGATGAGCAAAGCCCAGCGGCGGAGAGGGTCCGTTGGGGTTTCTTCGGCTTCGCAGTAATTGTAACATATTGTAACATTCTATCTGTCATCCCTTCTGCCATCTATTCTGGCAATTACAGTCTATCTGGCATTTCTTGTGGCGTCCTTTTTGGCATTCGATCTGAAATTAGACTCTGGCATTTTATCTAGCAGCTATCGTGACATTCTGTCTGACATGGGCAACTACATTCTATCGAGCATTCATTTTGGCGTTCCTTTTGGCGTGCTTTCAGAAACTCTATGCTGGCATTCTATGTGGTAGCTCCACTTGACATTCTCTCTGACATATGTTCTGATATCCTATGACATTCTATCTGGCATTCATTTTGGCATCCTTCTGGCCATACCGCGCGCGATCATTGCCAAAATGGGATGCTGGCTTTCGTTCCCCTCTTCTCAGGTATTATGTAAAGTTCTAAATTATATAGAATAATATAGACAGTTTTTTCAAACACACACTCACACACACACACACATATATATATATATAGTTATATATACACATACATAGAATATAGATATACCCATCGTTCCTGTATCCTTGGCCTTGGCGATGCCCTCATTGTTAAAACACAATTTGTCGCAGAGCTCCACTCAGGAGCCCGCCAGCTTCGGTTTTTGCCATCCGGCGACGACGTGCAGATGGTGGGGCGCAGCACTGGCGGGAAAAACAGCCCGCCGAATAGTCAGAATGCAATTAGTAAACACAGATCCTTGGAATGGGAATTGCATTCATGGGTGGTTGGATCATTGGCCACCAAAACAAGAATTGCTCTTGTGTTCTCGCTTTTTACTGCGTTAAAAACAAACCCAAAGACAGCCCTGGCGAGACAACCTATTGTGATCGCCTGTTATTCTTTGCCAGCGGCCGTTGCGGCCAGACTTGCTTCAAGTCGTTTCTATTCAGAATCCTTTCCTGATCTCTTGAAAGGCCAGAATCAAGAGATGACTGACAAATTGCGCTGCTGCCTGACCTCTAGAAATTTGCAGAAGATTTCTTGCAAAATGGGCAACCTGTCTGTATCAATGGTATATGGTCACAGCGACACTCCCATCTCCACTACAAGCTATGATGAGCGTTTCAAAAAAGAACGGATCCTCGGTAACCTCGGTAGCCTTCACTTTCAGACATTGCTCTGACAAGACAACTGTGGCGATGTGCAACTACTGTACTTGGACTATGCCAATGAGAAAAGCCCGCTAATGGATCAACAGGCGTCAATGAGCACGGAGTGTCCTTCTTTTTATGAACAACTTGCTTGCGAGAGTCTCACGTCACCTGTCAAGTGGGGGGCGACTCATCTCAGGCTTTGTTGACTCTGAAGGTGTTGACTTGCGTAGTTTGCAACGCCAATGGCGCTTTGCAGGTCTGCATGTTCAGACGGGAAAAAATGCTGGTTTGATCATTTCTTCAAGACAAACATAGGCAAACCAAAGATAGCCATACAAGTATACAGTATACATGTTACCTTGCCAGCTGACAAGTTTTTATATATCAGGACTCTGTTAAGGCTTTGCATAACTTGGCAACTATTGCTTGCAAGGGAGAGATTTTGTTTCAGGGCTGCGACATTGTAGTGTTGCTGCAGTTTGGGCAAATGTGATTCTCGCAAAACTCGCAACCCAAAATCTTTCCAATACCAAAAGACAAACAAGAAGCACGCTGATTAACATCATTGACATCATACAAGCCCCCTTAAAAACACTTTTAAAACATCATTAAGCCGTCATTAGTCACTGAGAATCAATCTTTCGAACTAGTACATTCTATTACCATCATTAGCAGCATATTAATCACCGTTTTCTTCGCGCGGGACGCATCAGACGACTGGTCTTCTCGGACGCGTCCGCTTGTGTCGGGATGCCTTGGTGGTCCAGTTCCCCTGCACCAGGAGCGTAGGCATTTCAGCCATTTCATTGGGGTTGGTTTGTAAATAGGGGTGCCCATGAACGGCAAGAATTGTGTACTTCCCCAAACTATATGATTTGGGTCCAAAAATGGGTTGGATGGATCGCGCCAAAACGTGGCCTGTTTAGCATCGGCAACATGAGGTTTTCACCAATGATGTTTTGGGGTGCTGTGCCTGTGTAATTATTCCATAATGTACCTCCAAGCTTGGATGGCCACCTCAGCTGCAGGTACTGCAGCCACGAATTTTGAGTGAAGTCTTGATAGAAACAGACCAAGCACCTAAAGTGCTTAAATCTCCTAGACAGATTTGGAAATGGGTACCCTGGTGTGAGCCTGCCTTGCCAAAGGACCCAAATCCATCCAGGCGTAGGTGATTGCTGTGCCCTGCTGACAGCAGGGGATGGTGTTGAGATGTGGGGTGGGGTCCAACAGTCCAACCTGGATTTCAAGGGAAGATGGGATGTAGCCATAGCATGATTCTAATCCATGAATGCGCATTCCCTTTTTCAACAATCGGTCTCACCACTTTAAAAATTTAATCGTCAATAGTTTTTTTTAGGTTGGGTGAGATGAGAAATTTTTCGTTCCCCAAACACTCCTTTCAAAGGGTTGCATCCCTGGGCCGCATGATTTTGCCTCTGTCTCCGGGCTTGCCTTCCTTGGCCGCATGATCTTACACTTGTCTCCCACTCTTGTCTCACTCTTGTCTCACATAATACACTTGTCTCCCACGCTTGTCTCCCACATTTGTCTCCCACTCTGGGTGCTCTGGGCCGCATGAGTTTACACTTGTCTCCCGCTCTTGTCTCCCACTCTAGGTGCTCTGGGCCGCATCATCTTTGGGCCGCATGATTTTGCACTTGTCTCCCACGCTTGTCTCCCATGTGTGCCCTGGGCCGCATGATGTTCCACTTGTCGCCCACTCTTGTCTCCCATTCTTGTCTCCCACTCTGGGTGCTCTGGGCCCCAGATTTTACGCTTGTCTACCACTCTTTTCTCCCACTTTTGTCTCCCACTCTTGGTGCTCTGGGCCGCATAATTTTACACTTGTCTCCCACTCTTGTCTCCTAATCTGGGCGCTCTGGCCGCATGATTTTAGACTTGTCTCCCACTCTTGTTTACCACTCTTATCCCACTCTTCTCTCCCTCTCTTGTCTCCCACTCTGGGTGATCTGGGCCGCGTGATTTTACACTTGTCTCCCACACTTGTCTCCCGCTCTAGGTGCTCTGGTCCGCATGAGTTTCCACTTGTCTGGCCCACTTCTCTCTCTCTCTCTCTCTCTCTCTGTCTCTCTCTCTCTCTCTCTCTCTCTTGTCTCCCTCTTGTCTCCCAGTCTGGGTGCTTTGGGCCGCTTGATTTTGCACATGTCTCCCACATTTGTCTCCCACTCTGGGTGCTCTGACTTGTTTTCCACTTGTCTCGCACTTGTCTCCCACGCCTCTCTCCCACTCTGGGTGCTTTGGGCCGCATGATTTTACATTTGTCTTCCACTTGTCCCGCACTTGTCTCCCACTCTGGGTGGGTGGTCTGGGCCGCATGATTTCACACTTGTCTCCCACTTGTCTCGCACTTGTCTCCCAGACTTGTCTGCCACTCTGGGTGCTCTGGGCCACGTGAGTTTACACTTGTCTCGCACTTGTCTCCCACACTTGTCTGCCAGTCTCCCACTCTGGGTGCTCTGGGCTGCATGATTTTACACTTGTCTCCCATTTGTCTCGCGCTTGTCTCCCACACTTGTCTCCCACTCTGGGTGCTTTGGGCCGCATGATTTTACACTTGTCTCCTACTTGCCTCGTTCTTGTCTCCCACACTTGTCTCCCACACTTGTTTGCCACTCTGGGTGCTCTGGGCCACGTGAGTTTACACTTGTCTCCCACTCTTGTCTCCCACTCTGGGTGCTCTGGGCTGCATGATTTTACACTTGTCTCCCACTTGTGTCCCACACTTGTCTGCCACTCTGGGTGCTCTAGGCCGCATGATTTTACACTTGTCTCGCACTTGTCTCCCACACTTGTCTCCCACACTTGTCTCCAACACTTGTTTCCCACACTTGTCTGGCACTCTGGGTGCTCTCTGGGTGCTCTAGGCCGCGTGATTTCGCACTTGTCTTCCACTCCTTGTGCCGCATGATCTTACACTTCCTTCCCACTTGTCTCGCGCTTGTCTCACACTTGTCTGCCACTCTGGGTGCTCTAGGCTGCATGAGTTTACACTTGTTTCCTTCTCTTGTCTCCCACTTATGCGAAATGATATCTTTGCTTCGAACATGAAATATAATTGCGATTTCCTAAATCTGTCAGTCTGTTTGGGGTCAAGGCTGGTATAATTCTTTTTGAGATGTTAAAGTATATTGAGGGGTCGGTTTTGACCTTTGGTGTGGGACAAACTGGTGCATCCGAAAAACAAACAGGTTTTGCTTGCTAAAGGCAGATATTACCATTAAAAATTGTACTACTATATACTACTTATTGTTTTTTCTTGGGTGGTTCCAAGAAGTGGAAAATCAAAAAGCTGGTTTCGGCCCAATCCCGTAATCGTTCTCAGTCCAAGCATCGTTTTCAATCTTAAAATTTGTTTTCATGTACTTTCTCGGGCGTAAGGTCCCTAGAGACGCTGCCCCCAATTCTTTGTTTATAGGAATGGGACAAGTCCACACCCTGGCTGAACCATGGTGAGCATAGTCCTGCAGAGGTCACAACGGAGGCTACGTGGCACAGACGGCGTGACGCTGCACGGGGCAAAAAACCGAGGGTGCGGAGTGAAGCACTGCGAAAAAAAATCCTGCAAGTCCAATTTGTCTGGTAGTTTTTTAAAATCCCCTTGGCAGCTTCCCTTAGGAAATCAGGTAGCCTGGGGTCCCAAATTATGGGTTATTTTTGATTGATCTTGTATGAAATCTGCCTTACAAAATCATACCCCAAGCTCCAGTGCTCTCGGATGATGGTTGGTACTGATTGTGTATAGGGGCCTGACCTCGTGGGGGAGGGGCCAAAATGGTGCCGAATTAGAAACTTCAGGTGAATTTTGGAGCCAATTGTAGATGAGTTGGGGGTTGATTTTGCAAGGATTTATATGTTTCACATAATAGGATTTGATAATATTATATAATATTACTACTATTATTATTTTTTAGTTTCTATTTTGATATGGGTTTTTACGGTTATTGTTTTGTAGGTGATTTTGCAAGGAACCTCCTGACAAAGTTCTGGACCGATCTCCAGAATTATGGTCATGAGATCTTAGTGAAGGACAGGTAAAAAATGGAAGAAGGTTGGTCTGGGGTTTATACAGGGGCCAGATGCCAATTGTGGACCAAAGGAGGTTTGATTGTGTAAGGATTCGTGTATTTCGCACAATAGGATTTGATTTTGTAGGGTTGTTGGTTGGGCCCTTTGGTTCTATATCCAAACCTTGGGTCTAGATTTATCTTTAAATGAGCAGATGATGGTCAGGAGTGGAAACATTGAACCTGGGATGGCTCTTGCCTGCTTTTTAACTATAGTTTTCTTTTAGATTCCTCAACAAGATCTGATAGCCTGATAAATTCAGGGTCCGGTAGAAGTATTTCCCAAGAACCTTACCACATCAAACCGTAGAATCTAGAACTGGCATTGGGGGCGCCTCACCCCAGAAGCTTACTTGGGGATGTTGGGAACACAATCCTAAGCAAAAACTTGCTTCCCCATCATTTTTCAGTGCATTCTCTATGCATCAGATGTGTTCCCACTGGTTGGTTCAGCCACTGGTTCTTTGCTCACGATGCGACGATGCGCATCTCTTCTAAGGGTCGGGGGTCTGATTTTGTAAAAATCTTTGCAAAATTGGGTGTGAAAAGATCCAAAAGGATCTAGAAGGAAAAGGACTGAAAAGGATCGGAAAGGTGGTATATATATATATATATGTATATATTTATTTTGATATTTGAGGGCAGGAATATATATATATATATATGTTGCTGTAAAATATAATTTGATATTTGAAATGTTCCTCATAATTGCTCAGAAAAAAACATGAAAACACCCAGTGGTGGGGACCGATGCTGCTGGAAGCTAGTGGAACATGTTCGCAGGAGTTGTTGCCCAAGTTGCATTATGAAATCATGGGGCCATGCGGCCATACCTTTAAAACCACACAAATTAGTACAAAATTGGGGACCATGATAAAATCAAATCTATGAGTTACTGGAAAATAAGGAAAATGATGCTACAAAATCATGGGGCCTGTTCTAGGGAACACAAAGATCATCATACAATCGGAGCCCAATACAAGAACAAAGAGTGTTTTTCTGTCAGGTTCCTCTAGTTTGAAGAGTTTTTGTGTTTTTTGGGGTGAAATTTCCCGCGTAAATGTTCTGACCAATTACATGCCGGGGGTGATTCTGTATGGACAATGTGCTTGAAAGGGACGTGCCCTTTGATTTTGTAATGGGGGTCGCCCATCCAGAGGCCCAGGCTCCAGGATTGTCCTTGCAGAATCAGGGGGCATGACACTCTCACTGAACTGGAAAGGACATAGAAATAAAATCGGGACCCGCTGTAAAATCAAACCTAGGAGTTATGGGAAAAATGTGTGCTACAAATCAAGGGGCACAACTCGGTGAACAGCACAACGATTATAGAATCGGGGCCCAGTATAAAATCAATCAGCGTGTTTTGGTGCTAATTTGAAGCCTTTTGAAGATGTTTTGTTCCCCACAACATTGTGTGGGGCTCTTGTTTTTCTGCTCTGCACCCGGTGTGCGTCCCGCCTCCTGCTCCTCCTCCTCCTCCTCCCGCCTCTCCTCCCGCACAACATTGTCACACACACCTCTTTCACACACAACTTTCACACACACACAACATTGTCACACATCACACACAACATTGTCACACACACAACTCTGTCACACACAACATTCTCACACACAACTCTCTCTCACACACACAATGTTCTCGCACACACATTGTCACACACACACACAACTCTGTCACATACAACGTTCTCAGACACAACATTGTCACACACACAACTCTCTCACACACAACCCTGTCACACATTCTCCTCTTTTGCGTGGCAGGCGTGGCACTTGGTCACATCTGCCTTCCTTGTGTGTGGCAGGCGTGTCCCTTGGTGACATCCACGTCACTTTCGTGTGGCAGGCGTGGCACTTGGTCACATCTGCCTACTTATGGCACTGGGCTGGCTCTGGTGGTGGCCTTGGTCAACCTTGGTCACCCTTGGTCGCCGTGGGCGCCGCACCGCTTCTGTGTGGCAGGCGTGGCGCTTGGTCACATCTGCCTTCCTTTTGTGTGGCAGGCGTGGCACTTGGTGACATCCACGTCACTTTCGTGTGGCAGGCGTGGCACTTACGGTGCAGTTGCCAGAGTCAAGTTTAATCGCATGGAACATGCTTCACTTCACTCTGTCTGACATCGTTTGTTGAAAGTGGAGACGCATCACTGAATCCTGCTCGCGTTCTGCTGCCAGTACCTGTCCGACCTCATCGTGAAAATGCGTTTGCTTCGCTTCTGCCAAGCCGTGCCGCAGGGCATCCCTTTTCCTGATGCACTGCGTCCGGACGTTTGGCGAGATTGTTCCTGGCGTGCATTTTTTTGGGCCGACTTTCGTTTTCCAATACTACTTTTAGTTCGGGCAGGGTATTTTTCTTCTCAACAACTTCGTCCCACACCCCGCAAAAATATGTTTTCATAGGAAAAAATGTCATATTTTTTGGCCCCATTCTATTACTTTTCCAGACACCGTAGAATTCAAAAAAACAACCAATTAAAATAATTTTTCCATAGAAACGTTGATGCCCCTGTGAATAGATACCCGGAGAATTGGGTTCCATTTTTTTTTGCTGTGGGTTTCCCAACCTCATGGGGAACATTGGTTGGTAGGCGTAACTATCCCAAAATAAGTTGACTTCAAGTTAGTGAACCATTGTACTTTATCCGAAACACAGCATTTGATCCTCTTACAGTATTGGGTTCCATGTTTATTTCGCTGTGGGTTTCGCAACCTCACGGGGAATATTGGTTGGTAAGGGTAACTATCATTTTGCAAGGGGCGGAAACCAATTCCTAATCATCGACTCTGGAAAACCCTGTTATTTGAGGCTGCCCGGGGGTTCCATGTTTGTTTGATCCCCATTTTTTGTCATGTTTTGGGATTGAATGTTTAAGAATTGTAAATCTTGTTTCAGGCATTATCTATACTTCCTCGGGTGTTCACAAGGATACGACTTCCATGTGAAATAACCACTTTGGTGCGAGGGGGTTCTATGTGAACCTCACCCGGTGTGGCGCAGTTTGGGCATTGTGATTCGCGCAGCGCTTGAAACTCAGCAAAATCTGTTCAATGCAGGAAAACAACCAAGAAACTGACTGATTCACATCATTAACATCATTAGCATCATTGTATAACAACCTTAACATCATTGCAAAGGTCCTTGGTCAGCGATGATCAGCCATTGGAACTATCACATATATACCATTACCATCATCAAAACATGGTGAATCACTGCTTTTTGCCCGGGACGCATCTGAAAGACGACTGGTCTTCCCGGACGCTTGTGCGCGGAAGCGTAACGTGCGCAACGGGATGCCTTGGTGGTCCAGTTCCCCTGCACCAGGAGCGCAGCCTTTCATGGGGGTTTGTTTGAAAATTTGGAAATAGGGGGTGCCCACAAATGGCGGGGCAAGAGTTGGGTATTTCCATCTGATTTGGGTCCAAAAATAGGTGGTTTGTTTAACATTGGCAAAATGAGGTTTTCTTTGAGTGGAGAGTACTTCCAAATTTGAATGGCTACAGAAGACCTCAAGTGCAGGTACGGCCATGAATTTTGAGTGAAGTCTTGATAAAAGTGCTTAAATTTCGTAGTCCCTAATCATATTTGGAAATGGGTACTTTGGTATCCTGCTGTGAACAGCTTGCCCCGAAGTGATTGGTTTCTTGAGGACCCAAATCCGTTCAGGCGGAGGTGGTTGCCGTGCCCTGACAGCAGGGATGGTGTTGAGATGTGGTGGGAAGGGTGCTGTACAAGAATCCTATACTTGTTCCATGGTCAAAACTTGGGTGACTTGGCAATATTGGGGGATAGTCATCAAGCCGTTAATAGTGCTTTAGAGACTATGAGGATCCCCAGTGAGGCATGGATGACCGGACCACATATACCAGTTTTTTGACCGTGGCACACTTGATCTTTGAAAGAACATGGGATTCCCAAAGTTGGTACATGTCCCACGACTGCAGGATTTAAACAAAACAAATGGTTCTTATCGTTGTTGGCAGTTCAGTAACAAACCAGGGTGATGTTCAAATGTCAAATGGGATATCGCATTGCTAAGCCGAGTCTAAATCATGGGGGTCATTTCAGACATGCAGAAGTCAATCTTCTCGCAAAGTTGGAACTGAATATATGTATGTATATACATAAACATATATATATTATTTGCATATGTATATATTATATATACATATGTATATATATATAATATATACATATGTATATATACATATGTATATTTGTATATATGTATATATGTATATATGTATATATGTATATATGTATACATGTATATATGTATATATGTATACATGTATACATGTATACATGTATACATGTATATATGTATATATATATATGTATATATGTATATATATGTATATATGNATATATGTATATATGTATATATGTATATATGTATATATGTATATATGTATATATGTATATATGTATATATGTATATATGTATAGATGTATAGATGTATACATGTATACATGTATACATGTATATATGTATATATGTATATATGTATATATGTATATATGTATATATGTATATATGTATATATGTATATATGNTATACATGTATACATGTATACATGTATATATGTATATATGTATATATGTATATATGTATATATGTATATATGTATATATGTATATATGTATATATGTATTTATGTATATATGTATATATGTATATATGTATACATGTATACATGTATACATGTATACATGTATATATGTATATATATATATGTATATATGTATATATATGTATATATGNNNNTATATATGTATATATGTATATATGTATATATGTATATATGTATATATGTATATATGTATATATGTATATATGTATATATGTATATATGTATATATCGAAAATCGTTGGCCATTTTTGGGTTTGTTTGAAAATAAGATGCGCAATTTGTAAAGTTTATCATCGTTTTTCTTTCA
Organism: Symbiodinium sp. clade C Y103; assembly: GCA_003297045.1. Classification (NCBI taxonomy): domain Eukaryota; class Dinophyceae; order Suessiales; family Symbiodiniaceae; genus Cladocopium; species Cladocopium sp. clade C. Next base: position 157,902 of record BGPT01000431.1, on the reverse strand, counting down.
GCATGGCAATTTTGTGGTAGGTTCGGCTCGATTTTCACAATGGGAACCAATCCGTTTTGGCACAACCTCACGCCGTTGCTGGGGTCGGAGACCCTGTGAGTTGGCCTTGCATAGCTTCATGGTTTAAATTTGAAACGCACTAATTATACGTATCACCCATGGATGAACTGGCAATTTGTAGGATCTCAACCTTCCAATGTCTTCGTGATCTCATACCCCAACTCGCCCAACTCCTCTTTGTTTCAATGCAATCAAATTCATGCTCCTCAATTTCGGGTGAAATCCATGTTTGTTGGCTGATGATTGATGACTTTGCCAAAGCTTGGTGATAGTTACACCAAACGAGTATGTAATTTTGATTTCCGGAACATGATGATCAAATTTCGAGGTGATTCCCAAGAGTTCGCCGGCGGAGGCGCCTTTGGATGATAGCTGAAATGGCAATCAAACATGGCAATGAGAAATCCCATAGAAATGCGCAGAACATTTGGGAAAAGGATCTATGGAGATTTCTCCGCTAGCCATGTCTGATTTGGGTGTTAAATAGGTTGGGTATTAAATCGGATGACCTACTAACTTGGGATGATAGTTGCACGTTGTTGCCATTTGATACCCACAGTAAAACCATCGTCAAGTTGGTTCCTGACGGTAGATGCTCTCGAATAGATATGATATGATATGATATGACATGATATGATATGATCTGATATGATATGACTATGATTGTTTCCTTTGGGGAAGCAGAGTTTTTCCACGTCTACGTCTATGTAATTTTGCTGGATTCTATTCTAATATGAAATCACCTCAAACTTCTGAAGACCAACAGTTTCGGTAGCATGAACTGAGTCTGGCATTGATTGAAAGGTAACGCATACTGGTAGCTGGTAGCATGACATTTGCAGTTGATGGTAAACACGTAAAACATGACAAACTGAAACCATTGCCACCTTAGATAATGTACAATTGTCAGATCCTTTTGGGCAAACCTTGCAGGCTCACAGTCCACAAGGCGAAGCAGTCCACAGATTTTCCCCTTCGTCTTGCATCCAATAGAGCTAAAGGCTGAAAGGTCATCATCGTCATCATCATCATCATCATCATCATCATCATCATCATCATCATCTGTCATTATAGACATGTTGCATTTCTTGTCTTTGTCACTGTCACTATCTTGTTATCACTCTTGTGGCCATTATGATCGTTATTGTTGGGTATGGGTCCATGCCGGGTGGAGCGCCTGCAATCCAAAGAGTGGCAAGGTTTAGCAGTTTAGCATTTTATTTTTGGTTTTGGAATCTGCAGTTTATGAAGGTCAATCCCTGGTTGCTTGGAAAATCTCAGAGGCCACAAAGTGCATACAACGTGAACCGCCACAGCCTAGTGAGTGAAATTCCAAAATTCCAATTTTGAAACTGGTGAAGTCCACTCCCAATTTTTGGCACGTGACATCCCAGTTGTACCTGGTTGAATCCCTATTTTGGTCACTGTCTTTTTCCATTCAAATTGTGAAAAGCTCCGCCAATCTTGGTTGAATTAGCAGACCCTCTGGTAATCAAGCATAGCCATGGAAAATCCCCCAGCAATAGTTCGATGATTGTTTCTAGCTACAATCTCCATTTAGTTCGGGGATTTTCAAATGGCAACCCAGTCGCCCTCCCCCTCTCAGCCGTAGAACGAGGCGCCCCGTCCGCCGCCACCGCCGCCCGGCCCAGTGGCGCCAGTGGTACCAGAGAGGTGAGCGATGGCGGTTTCCACAAGTGGGGTTAGTTGATGATGGAAATCCCATCTAGAAATGGATGATGGCTGGAGATACCCCCATTTTAGGAAACCGCCAGATATGGAAATACAGATAGCAACTTCAAATCTATGGATAGTCACTATATAATATTATCAATTTATTAATATCTGGATATACAGTTATAGTCTATAGTCACTATATATTATCAATTTATTAATATCTGGATATACAGTTATAGTCTATAGTCACTATATATTATATTATCAATTTATTAATATATGGATATACAGTTATTAATGTAGGGCATTGATGGATGTTTCAAAGGGCAATATAGGGAAAATGTCAGTGAACATGTTTTTGACTTTTTTTTGGGGGGGATTCCACTGGGCCTTTTTTTGATGGGATTCTTAGTGGGATGAAATGGGATAGAACGAACAGTTTGCTATGGAAGCCATGGCCCATAGATGATTTACAGTTATTTACCTGTGTAAAATGGTGATTTTCCATAGCAACATGTTCGATTACCAGAGGGTAGGGAAAATGACAATCAAAAATGATGGGTTACAAAGGAAACACACACTCCGCTATATATAATATATGTGTATATCATACACATGTTTCTGAAAATTTGAGATATCCCAAGTTATAAATTATGGCCATGAATACCAAGATGATGATTAGCCAGTGGATTCGGCGTTATTTGTCGACCAGCCCTGTATATCCAATATATATATAATGTATCCACAGATTTGATGATGGATGGTGCTTGAACAAAAAAAGACATGGCCGTTTTACATGATTTGAGCTAGAGAAAGGGCATTTGAGTCCCATAGACAATTGTGCTTCAAAGGCAATCAAAATGATGTTCAATGAGGATTTCATTTAAACTAGACATGATGTTTTAGTACGTGGATTGAACGACCATTTTCATGGGGATTGTTCAAAACCCCAATGTGGGAACTCCACCCTTAACAAACCACGTTGCTTTGGGGGTGCCGTTCAACAAACATGCGGATTTAGCTATGATCCTCGATGGGAATTGCTTCATCAGTTCATCAGGCTTTAACTTTCTTGGCGATATCAATCTTGCATTCATAAAACACTGGTTGTTCGCTATCGGCCTATTTGTTTCTGAAATGGACAATTGGAATGATCACTATTCCGTTCCATCAAATCCCGACGGGATTTAGCTGATTCTGAGTTAACATTCAGTAGGGACATACACATCCCGCTCTATTGTTGGTGAAACACGAACACACCATGCTGATGAAATACCAATTTTCAGTTGTTTGAAGTTCATGAAAGCGTTAGACTTGGGCAAATGCGCACGGCACATGATGGTTGCTAGCAGCAATCCTCACAAACACTGTAAACATTGTTGTTTCCTGAATCATTGTTAAGCTGCCTAGATACATTCCATAAACCACGGATATTTGGAGGTTTCCTAAATTATGAGGGTACCCCCAAATCATCCAAAACTAGATCATTTTTGTATTGAACCCCCTAGTTTTGGGGATCCCCATTCTAAGAAACCCCCATTTCCAACCATGGTCCGTGACTTCTTGAGCTTTTTTACCGTTTTGACCAAACGGTTTATTGTATGTGCAGGTTTGCGGCGGTGGAGCGCCTGAGTGTGACGGAGCTTCAACAACTGCAGGTGCTGCACGTGGAACTGCAGTGGTGAAAGACTAGACAAGATCAACAAATATATTCGGAATGAACCAATGAACCATCAATATATGGGTAAAGTAAGATGGGAATATACTGGCATAATAAATAATAAGTATCAAAATCTATGCAAGGTGGGGCGTTTATCATTTACGATAGCTAAGTTGACACATGTAGCTGGGTTCACGTTTGGCTTTATCGTGGATATACATAACTATACTTAATGGATACAACGATAGTATCAATGGGGTGAAACAAAACCAACTTGTAGCTGGGGGGTCGCGCCTGGTACCCGAGTTTTGGGGCCAGATGGCCATTTTGAGGAGGGTCAAAGATGGTTCTGCTTGCTGCGCTCAGTTTAGTGGTTGGGCTGTGAAGCAAATCAGGGAGAAAGTTCCCAGATGTGGGCTCCAGACTGTGCTTTTGAAAAAGTAATTGCTTTAAATGAATCGCTGACATTTCATCACAGACTTCATTCTACACCTTGGGAGGGTGGTGTCCAAGCAGTTTTAGGGTCTACAAATCCACGAATCTACAGAGCACAAAGCTTTGGTTGATTTCTGGGCTTGTCCGAGAAAGGAGGATGCCCAAAAACGCCATTCCACGTCATACAACTCCATAAAACTTGACAAGCCCCGTTAAACTCAACAAAAATGCACAAAACTCCATAAGACTTCACAAAACTCCACAAAGCTTTATACAACTCCATAAAACATCAGGGTTGAAACTTGCAAACTTCTCGTGTTTTTTTTCTTGTGCCAGGCCAATGTCTCAGCAATGGATGACCTGATTCTCGAGGAGTCGAAGGTGGCGAAGGAAAGTTGGGGATGTTGGCTCGAGCAAAAGGGGGAACACCATTTGATGGAACTTTATAGGCATGAAATCGGAGTTCATGGGATATTGTGGGGATTAAATGGTATTTTATGTGGTTGTATAGAGTTTAAATGGGATTTCATCGGATGCTATAGGGATTAAATGGGATTTCATCGGATGTACAGCAATAGTATCTAAGGACATATTTCATCCGATAGGAGGCAGTAACAGGCCCTATTCCTGGACAAGTCATTCTTCATTGCTAGTTTAAAACATGCTAAAACCGTGGGGTGTTCAACTTTCAAGACGACTGTCAGAACTTTTGGGAAACTTTGGAGGCAAAACCCATGGTTTACCATGGCTTGCCATGGTTCCCACACCCCATTCTGAGTGGTAAAACTATGGTTCTCCCACAAAAAACCCCAGATTTTCGAAAGAAAACCATCAGATTCCTGCAGGTGAAAGACCTCTTGCAGCAGCTGAAAGCGGTGCGGCAGGCAGGAACACCCATTGATTTGATCGGTCAAAAACTGGAAACATCCGACAGCAAACACGTGTTTCAATTTGGTTACATCCACTGGAACTCAGTTGGCCATTTTGATGTTTATCGATTGGAAACACCATGGCTGATTAAGTGGTCTTGTTTAGGCCGATTTAGGCCCCATTTCAAAGCCTAAAGATGGGAGAATTATCATGAAATAAGGCAATCGTCAGGAGTCTGAGCGGCGAACCATTGGGATGTCATCGGCGAAAATTGGGATTTTACCGAATATGGGGAAACAAAAGCAAGCAATGAGGGATTTCAGCAGAAAAAAAAGTTGGGCCTGGGACATCTGCCTCAAGCATGGTACTCATTGAAGGTGCAAAGGTGGAAGAGTCAACCCAGGTTTCCTTGAGATTTTGAGGGAAACAGATGGTCCATCATCACCATCTTCTCCATATGGAAATTTCCCAGGCATTAGGTGAGAATCACACATTCTCACACACACACACACTTGAAAGACCAAAATTGAATGGTTCAATACCAAAATAAGATCAACGATGAATATTTATTGCCAGTTTCATCTCAGAATTTGTTCTTGGTAACCGTTTTTGTTTTCGGTATATAGTGTATGTGGCATTTCAGAGACACCGACCATTTCTGGTTGGGTATCCACAGGATTCCAGGAAAATGCCCGAGAAAAATCGGGAGGATTGGCTCCAGAAATTCCTTCGCCAGGAGGGGCGAAGCGTTGCTGATGCCATCATGGATCGCGAGCCGAAGCTGCAGGAGGCAGGGGAAATTCGAAGAACTGGGGGCAGAGGATGACTTTTTTTGGGGGTAACTCTGCATCATTGACCAGCTATGGGGTGTAATTACTTACAAATGGGGTCCTATAAGCACAGGAGGACTTTTTGGGGTAGCCCCGGGGAATTCATCAACATCAGGGTTTGTGCGTATGGGGTCGAGACAACTCATGGAATTATACTAGGTACCAGTGACTTAGTCACCGTCGGACATACCCCCAAATTTTGGATGCCTAAGTCATGAGCAAACATCCTTTTGGCAACGTTGTTTCGATGNGGTACCAGTGACTTAGTCACCGTCGGACATACCCCCAAATTTTGGATGCCTAAGTCATGAGCAAACATCCTTTTGGCAACGTTGTTTCGATGTATATGATATAGGCCGCGCTGGCCCTTGTAATCCTATCTCATCACATGTTGCCGAAACAGCAAAGAAATAGTAGAAGGTGTGAACCTTCTTTGCCAGAATCCAAAAANGCGCGAGAGACATGACTTAGGCAACACTCATGGTAGAAAACAACAAGAGGCGGCCTAAGTCATCAGGTTTTTGTTGCTTGGAAAGTGGGGTGTCAAAGATTTTTTTTATAGTTTGGCTTGTCGACAGGGGAAATTCTTCACTCCACATGACTTAGACCAGAAGGTACCACGGTTCAGTAAGTCATCAGAGCCCATAANCAGGGGAAATTCTTCACTCCACATGACTTAGACCAGAAGGTACCACGGTTCAGTAAGTCATCAGAGCCCATAATGCCTAAGTCATCAGACCCTAGTATAAAGACAGGTACATACTGAAAGTGCTCATGATTGTTGAGAGTACATATGCATTAATATGGGGTTGATATCATTATTTATATTTATTGTACAATAAAATATATATATAGTATATATATATATACAGAACATATACATATTTATACTATATATACAATATTTATGATATTATATTCAACTGTGTATATCTTGTACATATAAATCTGTATACATGTATACACATATATATATATATACAGAATAACTATTGTATATCAGCATATTCACATAATAGCATGTTATGTATGTACAATGCATACGAACTCTATAGTATATATATATATAGAGTAACATGTACTGCATAAATTCAAATATAAAGTTGATACCCTCCAGAAATCCAATCCGCACTTAAAAAAACACAAGACATGTCGAAAAAAAATCCATCCTCAGCTTGGGTAAGCCGGGTAAACTATGTAGAATCGAAGACTTGGTGGTTCTGAGCCTGAACAACTTTGGGGTTGATCATGTTGATTATCGGGTACACGACCAATTTATTCCCAACGCTTCCTAGTTATATCACTTGCACCCCCAAGAATCTGAGCTGGCAACTTACAAAAACCCAAGAATTATCGTTATTTTTGCCAAGTCCAGATTGTGTTCTCAGTACATAGTGTGTGCTTTCAGACTGTGTTGGTTTCTTCAAAGTTTCTGCACGGAATGTTGGTTTATTGCTGGATGCTTCTGGGATTGGTCCATGTTTTTGTGCCAAAAGGTGAAGGATGATGTCATATATGGACCGACCTTTCTATTTTTCCCAAAAGGACATTGTTGTTGAAGAGATACAAAACCCTACATTTGGAACACTTTACCCAGCGAACCATCTGTGGATATGATATAAGATGCCAATGGGGGATGGTTCATGGCATTGCCTTGATCTCATTAACCAATCATAATTGTCAAGTATCCACTGTATAACAACATCCCCATGATATCTTAGTAAAATAGGATTCTTACACCCCAATAATATTTCCCATTTCCAACAATCCCATTTGTGCACAATTCAGCCGGACGAGGCCGCTATTGACTACGAAGAAAAACGAGAGGCCACTGCATAGTTGTTGGATCTAAGGAATCTTTTCATCACTTTGTAATGGGATATACTGTACCCTGGGGTAATCATACAAAAGGAAGTGAAAAATGGGGAAAACCTAGGAAAATGAATGATCTACAAATGGTGGGTACTCCACATCTATGTTAGTTTGCAGGAGGGTATATGTATATAATTGTATTTATATATAAATATATATATATATAATTTATAATCTGCTAAAATGGGGGACTTAAGCAACTTAAATGAATTCAAACAGGTATCCCCTTTTTGTGAAACAACCCCTCTAGAGTTTTGGATCTTGCATGAGTTGTCATCGGTGTTTCAGATTCTCAAGTCTTTATCGATACCATCTACCTCCATGAAAATCACTGGTCTCCCCCAAAATACAAATTTATAACCTTCATCAACTAGGTCCATTTATCTACCATAGACCATCGAATTCGCCTAGTTATTTGCACCAACTTAGCTAACTAGATCCCATTGCAAATCCCATCAGATCCGATTACAAATCCCATTATAAATCCCATTAAATCCCATTTAATCCTTGGTTTGTTGATGGGTAAACCCCTAAACCTCCCAAATTTTGCCGCAAGCGCAAGGCCTTGGCCCAGCTGAGGTCTGCCGTGGAGGCTGGGTGCCTTCTGGACTTTCAGCAATAGAAATGGGGATTTCAGATGATTAAACTATATTAAACCAAGCAAAATGCGGGTTTAATAGGATTTAACCCACCAAAATGGTGATTTCAGATGATTTCACAATCATTTTGTGATTTTTGATTTGCGACGGAATCTTCAGAAATGCTTTTCAAGCAGGAAACATGGCGATTTCTTATTAACAAACATAAGAATTAAGCCAACAAGAAAGGTCGAGAAATTATTTCTTGGAGCTCACGTCACGACGTCACTGGAATGATGGTTGGGATTGGGGTATCCTAAAATGGCCGAGCTTTCAGTTTAGTGAATCATACAGATTTTACGCATACTAGGGGAAGAATACTGGGGACAATACAGGATGAGTCATGGGATATTCAACTATACAACCAACTTGACACCGATGGATATCTTAGATATCCCAAAATATGTGCGATTGTAATGGGGGCAACTAAGAAGCCAACTGTTAGCACATGGAGATCTACTGTAGCGAGATAATCATGGGGATAAACTGGGAATCAACTTGATTTGCTAGATATGCAAATAGATATCCAGAGTTGTCCATGGAACCGATTAATCTGGAATTGAGCAGTCAATTGGTTAGTTTTTGTAGGGGTTACAGTATACTTCCTGTTTTTAAAGAAATAGTATCCCCCAAAATAAGGAGTACTCGTACCAGAGGATACTGTACCAATAAAGTTGACCAATAAACCGGTCGTAATTTCACGTAGCCACCCAAGAGGCCCAAGAGACAGGACATCTTCAATTTATCATGATTTTTTTAAGTTTCAGACATGGCTTCTCTACTTTTGTACTTTGTTCTTTCTTAAAAGATCAAGTTTTCATGGTAGAGTCCTTCTATGTTTGCTGGTGAAACCCCTATTTTTGTTGGTGAAACGACCATTCCTATGGAGTTAAACCAGGTTAAATCACTATTTTGATGGCTGAAATCCTAGTTTCAACCATCATTTCTGGGTGAAATTCTCTGAAATCACCATTCCTCCGCCATGAATCGAGGCCAAGGTCCAGCAGCAACAGGAGATCTTGCAGAAACGGAGCCCTCAGCGCCTGGGGCTCCAGTTGAACGTCCGGAGAGCCCAGGGGCGGTAGGGTGCCGTTGCGGGACCGTGGAGGGAACGAAACTTGTGGGAAAATCATGGAAAAACTGAGGAACTCATTGCTCATATTATGTTGGTTCGACTTGCGATGACTAGATGCTGGAACGGAGGGAAAAGTGAGGGGCAGGTGAGGTTGAGATGGTTGAACGCATGGTGACAACTTGAATCTCGGACAAGCGCCTCCCATAGAATCTCACCAGTGTGAATGGACCAAATCGATCTAGCAAGAAGTTGAGCACATGTTGTGAGTCATTCCTTAGAACTCTTCAGCAATTCAAAGGGATCCTACTCAGATTGGAGAGCTATGATGATGATGATGATGATGATGATGATGATGATGATGATGATGATGATGATGATGATGATGATGATGATGGTCAAGTCGAGTCGATCTCCTCATGGTGGTTGATATCCCACAGCAGCTGCCTATATTGTCCCGATATAAAGCGTCGATTCTTTCCACAAAAAAGTTTGGGGTTAGAAAACCAGGGTTTCGGAATCGGATGAATTCATACAGATACCAACAATCCGGGATATCAATGACAGTTGCACCCGGCTTCACCACCCTATCCCCTTTTTGATAGGAACACTATCACATCAGTATTGCGGTCAAAAGTCACATTCATTAAGACCCATCCACTTTGGCTGGTGTAATTTCTGATCAGTCTTTGCTTCACATGTGTGTTGGTTAAACCACACTTTTTGTTGGTTAAATCCTAAACTTTGTTGGTTACATCCCGCATCTTGGTTAAGATTCATTTTTTTGTCAACTACTTTATCTATGTTTTAGTTCCATTTTTTGGCTGGTAAATCACAATTTTGGCTGGTAAAACCCAACATGTTTCTTACAAAAACATTTTGTCGATTCATGCCCAATTTTTTGCTATTCAAATCTTAATTTCTTGTTGGTTGAATCCTTATGTCTACTGCTGAACTCCCAGCCCAGAGAGGCAAGAGCTCAAGACGCTGAACAGTTGGCCGAAGAGAGCTTGAACCAGGTCATCTGGTGTTGAAATCGGCGCCACAGCCTTTTGGGATATCTGGGAAAATCATGGAGACATACTGGGGATATGTATCGGGATATGATGTTTGATGAAGAATATGGAAGGAAATAATCATGGGAGAGAATCTGGGAGTCTTTTTTGGGGAGTTACCTGAAGATGTCTGTTTTCAGTTGCCGGAGAAGGCCCTGACCTGCGATTATGTATAACCTTATTCTTGATCAATTTGAAACCAGCTCCATGGGAAAGGACGACGGGATCTGAACGGAAGCCACGAGTGATGGTATCTTGCTCTTCTGTTTTCAAGGGCCAAAATTCCAAACCTAAAGAAATAATTTGAAACAACCAGTTTATGTAGGGCATTGGCAGAAAGGCTGCTGGGTTGACATCTTGGCAGAAAACATGGGGGCCCTCGGGGCCCTTGGAAGCACAGAAACCACAGGGGCGACAAAGCAACATTGGTCTTTTTTGAAGTCGGAACCCCAACAAAAATCCCAGAACCATGGGCAAACAAAACAAAGAATACAAGAGTATCGTGGATGGTTTCCATCTCACATTGTGCGTACTTTCCTTATCATTCTACTAGTATATCCTCGCTCGTTTGCCGCTATCTTTTTTTGCCTCCAAACATGTAGCTATGGTGTTGCTGCAGCCCCGCAGATGATTGGTGATGTCCCCAAATCCGCTTTATGAGATTCCCAGTCTTGCTGGTGAAAATCCATTTCCAATGTTTCGTGGGAATACTGTCTTGTTTTCTGGAAAAATTAAAATGTGCTTTGCAACTTAAACAACCACATCTTTACTTTTTTTTTAAAGCTAAAACACATCAATCAACCACCACTTAACCACGATTTACACATCAATCGACCACCAATCGACCACCAATCAACCACCATTTATACTGGAGGTTAAAAGTCCCTCAACCACCAATCGACCACCATTTATAGGTTTAAAACATCAATGAACCAATCAACCACCAAGAGTCCCCATTTTTCCGCCATCCAGGCGTTGGATGCTGGTGCCATGGATGCCAGCGGCCTGAGCCAATTCAGGTGTGGCTCATGGTTTTCCCGGTAGGGTGCCATGTTACCAGTGGATTTAAGAAGATTTACCATTAATGGCAATGGAAAATCCACCATATATAGATGATTTTCCCATTAAAACCTCTATTTATAGGGGATTTCCAGTTGCTATGTTTGATGACCGGAGGGTAAGCACCAAAACATGGAGATTTCCACCAAGACATGGTGATTTTTTAGCACATGAAGGTTGAATGAACTTTGGTCATGGCAACAGAGCTGAAATTGTGACTCAAGCATCATGGAGGGGGAAAAGGGATGTACTGGGGGAGCTTGAACCATCAACATACAGGGATTTCACAGGATTGAATGGACTTTCAACAGGCAAAATGGCGGAAAAGAGTGGTTCAACCCTCAAAAATCGGTGGATTCATGGAGTTGTAATGGAATTTTTGTGTTGATAACTTACGATTCCTCCATGTCCTCAAACATGGCTGGGACCTCCCCAAACTGGCGAAGAAACTTTGTAGTGGGATGATGATCAACTTACAATGGCATTGAATGGTTCAGAATCATCTAGGGTTAGTCAGGATTTGGAGACCAAAAGACGAGGGGTTTCAATTTGTTTTCCGGCTGGTTTAGAGTCATCGATCAGGTTCGCAGCGAAACATCATTAAATTATAGGTACACTACATGCTTCCCAGAAGGGGAAACTCGTGATTTTGGACATCTCTAATAATCTCTATGCAATGTCCTTCGCTAGTATCTGGGGTGTTGGGCGCAACCCTGAAAAACGAGGATTTGCCAGCGAAAATGGAGATCAATTCATAGATTTCCAGTTGAAATTTGGATTTACGTGATACAATATATGACAGATTTCTGGCTCACATACGGATTTGACTTCTCAGGAATGGAGGAGTTCCAGCTGAAGTAATGATTTAACCCGCCAAGAAAAAAGATAAGTTCGGCTGAAACGTGGATTTGAGCCATGGAAATTCTTGCTGAAGAAGGTATCTAGCTCGTGTGATTCATGGATGATGGACTTTCACTGGGGGTTTCACCCGCGAACATTGAGTGGTGGTTTCAGCAGTCAAGGTGGGTGTGGAATTTTCATCCCCAACTGGGTCCATGGCGGTTCGCAGGCAGCAGTTCATGCAGCAGAAGGCGGCTCGGTTTGGCAGAGCTGGACGCTGATGGTGTGAGCAGTTGAAAAGCTGCCAATGTTAAATAACCAAATGGGACATCATGATCATCATTGGATTTGATAGGACTTTTTTGGTGATTTAATGGATTTGATTTTTTTTCAATGTTTAATTGGATTTTTGTGGGATATATGGGTATATATGAACCAACTTAATGTGATATATGGTTTTGTCTGAAAAGAGGGTGCCCCTAAATCCATTGGACAATGATGATCTGCCCCATTAAAATTGCCATGTGGGCTCATTTTCAGACACACTCATATCGGAAAAAGACGGTTGTGATGGGAATGAACTCCGTGTCCAAGTGAAACCTCATCCAGAAACTGCTTTGCGTTTCTATTGGTACATCCCCTAGTTTTGATTGGTTAGGTCCAACAGATCTCCAATGTTTGTGGATGAAATCACCCCACTCTCCGGGTCTCCAAAGGGGTAGCGTGACCCGTGGTCAGATGAAGAAACACCTGAACCTCGCGTTGAAGTCTGCCGTAGAGTCAGGAATCTCAGGCGACGCAATTTTGCAGCGCCTCGAAGATGGTAGCGTCATCGGAGGATCATCGGACGTAGCGTCTGAATCCTGAAGGGATCAACCCCAACAAGGGTTGATGCTACATGTTCATAGCCTTTTACATTTTTGGCCCCAAAAATGTTGGAGTGACACCTTTTTGGGAGGGACCCTGAGACGTTGGCCGACCTGCGATGATGGTTCAGGTTTGCCTAGGAATGGGGCATCCCCGTCAACGGCCACTAAACATTAGGGGAAAGGGTGATTAACCAGTGGGTTTCGGGGTATCGTATTTTCAGACAAACCCAAGGACGTCTTGTTGTTTAAGGCGTCATTGATCAGCATCAACCTGTGTCATTGGGAGGGACTAAAACCATACTGCCGGGGTACCACAATACGATCCCATGGTATCCCAACTCGCATAGACCTCAGCGCTGAGGTCTTGTGCTTGACAAGCTTCGAGGCCGGTAGATACCTCAGCTGGGCAGAGCTGGATGGATGATGGAGAATTCCAATTTGAATGGTTGAAACCAGTGTAACATGGCTTTGTTTGAAAATGGGGTATACCGTACACTCCTCGGCCATACGGCCATTGAATGGGGAAAATTATCATTGACCATCAAATTTTTGGGGAGCCTATCTTCACAATCCCAAATGTATTTGGATAGTTTGTTTAAGAGCCCTGGAGTTCAGGGAACTCTTTGAATATGGGATACGACTAAGAGCTTCAATGAGAGGCAGTCCTTTCTGGAGCAGTTGGGCTTGTGAAACGATAACAACTTCTGTGAAATGGCGACAACTTCTGTGAAACGATGAACACTTCTGTCAAATTCATCACCATTTTCTAAAACACTGTGATATTGTACCCATGTAGCAATTAAGGACATCTTTACAGGTTCCCAGGACACTGTCTTGACCCTGTGAACGTGAAAGGGTTGTTCATTGTCATGCACAAGAAGGGGTCCGGTTGTACGGTGGTCAAAAAAAAACTCCCCCCATCTATCCACAGATACCGGAATATCTCCACCAACAATATCCAAAATCCGATTTTCAGCCTAGTTGCTTACTTATCTCCACCAGCTGAGTGCTCTGGTTTGGGTGATCCTAAACCTGCCCTCCTTCCCCCCTAAAGCTCGGTCCGAGCTGAGGCATCTCGCCCTTTTGCGACACATCTGCTGTGGATCTGAAGTTGGTGGATGGCAAACCATTGAGGCTATTCAACATGTTTGCCCAAACATTATTTTTGAGAATGCCAAGGTATTCTTTTTGGTGATAAACATTTTGGACTTGGGTTGAGGCAATGTAAACAATTGTTCATGACCAACCTTCCGAATACTATGATTGCTGGGTGCAACGACGTGGCATGGCCAGACTGTCCACTCTCAGCTTCCTTTGGTTTGCAATGGGTCTCAGGTGAAGGAACTTTGAACTCATTCTCCAGATGTGGCTTTGGTTCAGAGTGGAGACATACTGGAGACCCATCCAGAGATTCGTATGGATCAAAATTCTCAACCCTCAAAAATGGAGGAATTGTAAAATAGTGAACAATGACAACTTTTGTAGATTTGTTGGGATCCCAATTTTGACCCATACCTAGATCTTCGAAAGGGCATTGATGACCCTTTCGGGCTGACGTGCATACGACCCAACTCAGCAAATCGTACCGACAGTACAGCGGTGCACCATTCCTTGAGCTTTGCAAAAAATTGGCTGCAGGTGGGTGATTCATGTTGATTGATGGGTATACAGATGTACTGCGATCTGCCATGTTCGTTCATGTTTGTTCCAGTTTGCAGACCATCCAAAAAAGTGAAATTGGGGATACCCAGGGGGGGAATCTCCAAACCAAGCCGGTGCCTCCTGTCCCTTAAAAAAAAAGTCGTCACATGTCGGGCCGAGCTCGCCGTTGATTGCTGTGGAACACTTGGCCCAGAGACGTTGATCCCGTTACGCGGCCATGGGCCATCCAGGTGAGAGTCCACATTTCTTGGCATTGGATATGTGACAAGGTCAAAGCATGGTTGATATTCCCATCAAAGTTGATGATCATCAATCCTAATAGGGATTCATACATATGTATTTATATTATATATGTATATATACATGAATACGCATTTTGATATGGTTTTCGAGATGGGATAGATGACCATACCCCATATACTATATACATCTATATACTGCGTTTTGACATGTTTTGACCATGGCACATATGGCTATTTTGGGCTTTCATTTAGCAATTGGGGATGTTGGGGGTCTCGGGGGAAAAATGGTTACACAAATGTGGTCGGTCTATATATCCATCCTAGTTTTTTTTAGTTACCGTTGAAGCCCCCTATGGCTGGTAAGTATCCACGGTTTCCTGCAATTGGTCGCTGAAACCAAACCTGGATCTATGCAGCGTTAAGCATGTTTTGTTATGTTTGAATGTATTGGAGTGTGTCTAGTCTCATCTCCCCATTTTTAGATTTATGTACCTGGTGAAATTGACGGTCTATAAAGATAAGTGATTTTCTAGCCACATTCAAGTACCGGAGGGCAAGAATGCATTTTTTTCTTGGAGCCTAAGGATTCTGAACGGGAGATTCTAGCGGAGACCAATTTTTGCTGCTTAGGTCTACAGTTTTGTTGCATAGATCCAAGGTTTTGGTGTTTAAATTCCAATCTTGTCACCCAACCTGCATTTGTGGTTCAGTTCAATCACACTTCTTGCTGCTTAACCCCCAAACTTCCTGTTCAATCGGCATTTTTTTGGTGGTTAAGATATGTTAAGATCCACGATTCTTGTTGGTCAATCTGAAAAGAGGTTCTTAAATCCTTCATTTCCCAATTTTTGGTTGTAAATCCTTGATTTTGCTGGTACAACCATCACTTCTTATTGCTGGTGCTGTAAATTCACCAATTTTGGGTTGGATAGTTCCCAGCCTTTCCAGGCGCTCCGTCCGGCGTGGGCGGCGGCAACCCGGGCGATGCCGGGGCGGGTGCCAGCGACCAGAAAGCGGCACGGGAGCGCTACCGCAACGCACTCTTTGATCGGGAGGCGGGGGCTTGTGGTATTTCATGGGGATTTGATAGGATTTTATAGGGATTAAATGGGATTCATGTGATTTGAGCGCCCAAAATGATGGAAAAAGGTGGTTGAACCATCAAAGAATGGTGGTTGTTCCAACCCTTGGAGGTGAATCGTAGCCAGAATTTTACCACCCTTGTACATGGGGTGTTGGGAGCAACACTGACTGTGGTATATCCCCACTTGCAATGAGCATTATCAAAGTGATGAACTTGTGGTCGTTTCAAACATTTCCTATCCCTACTTGGGAGATATTTGTCCGAATAATTTCGGTACACTCCAAAATTTGCTGACTCTTTTCTTAGAGGAACATGGTCTGGTCACCCAAAATGAAGATGTCGAAGAAAATTACCAGTGGCACAAAACTGACCCTCCATTCCTGTGGGAGGGTTGTCCTGGTATTTTCTTGACTTGGTTTACTAGCCGTCTGGGCTTGTCTGAACATAGGGCACCCCTATTTCATCCATTTCATCCATTGGTTAATCACGCTTTTCCCAACTACAATGCCAGTTTGGGTGTTAAAATCCTCAATTTTCAGAGACACCCAACTATCATATCACGTCGATTAGTAATTTCCCATTAAGTTTCATGAAATCACCATAAAATCCATAAAATTCCAAACTTAAATCCCACTAAATCCCATGAAATCACCATGAAAACCCACGAAATCACCATGAAAACACCATGAATTAAATCACCATCGGACCGTTGGTTGAGCACGTCAGACTAGGGCCCAGACAAGGCCAAAGCAGCCACCGCTTTGCTTGAGCAGGTGGGTATTTGTTTGGGGGGTCCCAAGGTGTGCTGGAGAATCCGCCATTGAACATATATCTAATATATCCCTTCAATAAAGTTCCATTCGATGATTTTCCAACTGAACATGGCATTCCTAAAGAAAATGCAAGTGATTTCGAGGAACAGTGAAGAAAATCATTGAATTTCATAGTTTTCCTATCGACGATGGGAAGCAACTATTGACTCAGAGATGATTTTTCCATATGTGCAATGTTCAAGAGTTGGATTGTATATATATATATATATGATATACGTGATTATATACTCGTACCCATGTAAGTGGGATGGTCATCAATCCAGTTATTGGGATTTATATACTTACCAATTTTCAAGATTCCCAGTATGGGATGAACGACCATACCGCCTACAATACCATGTTTTGACCACAGCACATTATCTGCAGACACAGGCGCAAATGGGGGATTTTCCAGGACGACAATTCTGCAACTGATTTTTTACCCATTTGCAACTCGGAGAAACTTACCAGCATCAAATCACTTCCCTAACCCCGTGTTTTGGGGTTTACACATGAACTTTCAATTGCCGAACGACAAAGGTATGCAGCATGGGGTTCGAAAGATGATTTGACTGGTCCAAACAGAACTGCCAGATGGGTTCGTCCTGAAAATGGTTGGGAAAAACAAAATCCAATGGTTGAGAAAATTATTTTTGCCATAGATGGACACCTTGCTGTACTTGATTGTCGATTTTCCCATTGATACATGGTACTTCAGTGAGAACATAGTACGCCAAAAAGCAAGTTTTGGATATCCATCATTTGAAAATAAACCATCATTTTAAGATAAACCCGTGCAGACCAAATATCCAACAATGTCGCAACTATCTTCCCATTTGTTGTTGAAATGCCACAAAAAACATGGCTGGTCAAACCAACAATAAATGGCTACTGTACCGAGATGGCTAGGCTGGCCAGAAAATCCTCAGAATATGCTCCAATACAGCACCTTATGTATGCTTAAGTCATATTGTTGGTTATTTGATATATATATATAGACTGTATATTAAATACTTGTAATGATATATAATGATATATAATGATATATAATGATATATAATGATATATAATGATATATATATACATACATAAGATCGATCTCACTGCGACACCACTGGAATGAGGGTTAGTATAGGGAATCATCCCTAAATCGCCGTATGATCAAAGCATATCAAAGCTATTTTCAGGTTAGTGAATTACTACAATTCAGCCATATTATTGTGTCGACAATTAGAAACAATCATGAACCATCAATATCCTACATTCATATCCTCATTGGTCCCATTGGTCATCCCCATTCCATAGCTGACGATTCGACGCTTCGAGGTGCGACACTACGTGGGCCGTTCGGGCAAGTGCCACGTGAGCGACTTCGAGGATCCCAGCGACCGTGGCGTGTCCGGCACGTGGCGTGTCGTCCTAGATCAGATCACCGAAACAGTCGACAGACATGGAGGATTTTCATGGGAGAATATGTGAACATATGGGAGAAATATGGAAACATGTGGACAAACTATGGGAACATCATTTATAGATATATAGGTTTTACTGGTAAAAATCCCTATAGATGGAGGGAACAGCGGTGAAAAATAGGGGAAATTCCAGCTATGTTTGAATACCGGAGGGTATCCCCAAATATCGCTACAAACTTCTCAAGACGGCGGAACACTTCTTGAGCCCTATTGTTGATGGTGAAATCCAAATTTTTGATGGTGAAACAACTGTTCTCTGATGTGAAAAACATGGTAAAAACAAATCAATGAAAACCACATAACAATTTTTATCGAGATCCACATTTTGCTCGTTAAACAGTCTTAAGTTATCTTAAATTCTTAGATCCAATGAAAAACATGGCAATGAGAAACATGGTTGAATGGATCTACCGCGCAGGACCTGTGCACCATCCACCACGCCATCAGCAACCTGTACCAGCGTGTGCGGAGGACAGCGAAAACTGCACCGGTTCACTTCAGAGATGGGGGTTTGACCGAACAAAAGTGACGTGGGGGTGCAGATGTATACTGTAATAATATATGTATGTTAATTATACACATATAATATATACAATATCAATATTTGATTTAGACATATACACCAAGAGATTTGTTTAGCTGTTTGGATACTTTGTCAAGATCGCAAACAAATGTAGTGAAATTTATGGAAACCGAGTGATATCATGCCAACTCCCAGTTACCCTCAGTGATTGGTTGGTAAAATATCTGTCAAGAGCCGACAATTGTAGAACAATACATTCCCCTTTCGATTCTTGTGTCCTAATGCCAAGGTGGGATTAATAAACCATGGTTTATTAATCATGGAGGATTCCCCAAATAGTGGTGGACATTAACCATTACTAGGGGGTTTATTAATCCCGTATTGGTGCCACACATGGATTTTGTATCTTCACAACCGGAAGCGGTCAGGAGTCAGGAGGTCGTGACTTGCAGGGTTCCAACCGTCCAGCCATCGTCATCAGGAACAACATTATCAACATCATCAACGTTATCAGCAACAACATCAACAACAACATGAAAATGATGAAGATGATGGATGAACATTATGATAATGATGATGACTATTATTATTACAATATTACTATTATTATTATTATTATTACAATTACTATTATTATTGTTATTATTACTGTTACTGGTATTATGATTTTTGTTATCGTTACCATTACCATTATCATTGTCATGATCATCATCAGGATGATCATTATACATATTCATATCATCGTATATATACATATTCATATTATACATTGTGATTATGATGCTGCTAATGATGATGTCGAGGACTCCACTAATCCTCCACGCGCAACGCCAGATTCTCCAACGTGGAAACCATGCCCCGGGTCTATCGCAACGCCGTCAAGGCCTGCTGTGGATGGGGAGGCAGCCATGCCCTACGGGGCACCCGGGCAGCCCCAAAGGCAAGTGGTTCATCATCACCCCCCACATTCAAGGTCGCATAACTTGGGTTGTTACATCATTCAAATCCCCCAGTTTCAGAGAAACCCTAAATTGGTTGATTTTTCGAAAGTCCTTGATGTTACAGACAGTTTTGGGATCTCAATGCCCACTTTGGGATTGACAATTCACCGAATTTACGAGGGAGGGCACCCCTGTGTGGTGCATTTCAAGACTTTACAATCTTTACAGTCCAACATGTTTTTCCCCAATTGTAAATATATAGCAGTGTATATATATATATGTACACATACATACAGAATCATACAGATATATACAGCAAAATACAGTATGTACATATGTGTATACACATATCCATAGATAGATTCCAGATAGATAAGATTAGACTTTGTTAGTTTCTGTGATCCTGTTCTGACTGGAGGTTCCTTCACTTTTTCCACCAAGTTTGGCACTTGCGCCGCTTTTGGACGCGGCTTCGTGAGATGAACATGCCAATGTTGTTTGTTTCACAATCTCGTTTTTGTTGGTTCAAAATCGCATTCTTGTTTCTTTTCCTGCTTCAATTTCCCATTGTTTTCCACGTGTGTTCATCAAATCCAAATTTCTGTTTGTCAATTCCCAGTTTTTTCTTCATTAAATCACATTCAATCCCCATGTTATGGTTGGTCAAATCCGTCATGTTGCTTACATTCCACTTTTTGGTTCTTATATAAGGAGTGTGTTCGCAACGGAGGATTAGCTCACCATCGAATCCCCCATGTTTTCCCACTTCCTCAGGGCCCCGCTCTGGGACCGAACGAAAGGCGGGTGGAACCTGGTGGTTTCACCATCAAGAATTGGACTCAATGAACAAAACTGATGCAGTGGTTGAAGCATGTTTCACAGTTTAACCATCCTAATCCTATTATACAATTACCATGCAGCTAACATGGCGACTCTGCCATGGGTTGGGGTCTATGTTAAGTTGAGGGATGGCAATTCACCATAAAAGTGTCTTTTACCCCATTGGCCTTACCTTTTTTCACCTTTTTCATGTGTCTAAACAGACCATGCAAAGCCGAGTTACACGACCTTAAAAGTGTCATTGTCCCGCTCTATTTCTTATTTTATTCCACGGAGAAAAAACAAACAAACTAGGCAAGCTTCCGCGAAAACCGATCAAGTAAATGAGAAGGATGAGCATTTGATCACCACCACCAGGTTATCCACATGTTCTCATGTTCAAGCTTGGGCTTGCAACCAAACTTGCCCGGTGCCAAAGCTAGAAGTCTCAGAGACCCAATGCGCTTGACTGGGCTGGTTGGCCTCTGAGCCTGAGTAGTGAGCAGGTTACTTTTTCAATGCGTTTTGCCATAAAGCGGATACCGTATGAACAGGATGTACTGCCCAAAACAACCATGTCTATTGCGGTTTCAATCAAACCTGTTGAAAACTAGGGATTTGGCAGGAGATCAAAGGATCTATTACAGTAATGTGGTAAAGCCAATGCCGTAAACCTACCATTTGGGGATGGTCAAAAAACAACGCCAGGCCAACAGTGGAGCCCACTCAGGCCGTGCTGTGCAGGGTGCAGGGTAATTTCTGATAAACGTGGGAATATCATGGGATGTACTGGGGGTCTACTGGCATAAAACGGTTATATTTAGATTATTATAATATATTACACTATTAATTAATTACCCTAAATGATCTGTGGTACCTGACGATTTTGGGAGCCATTCCATCCACAGCCCAGTTCATGGGGCCCTGTTTCTGACTAGACTTGCCTGTGACTTGGTTCTTGGATGAAGGGGAAGCATGCTGCGATATGGTGGCTGGGACCTTTGTTAATTTCCCGGTTTGGCTGTAAAATAGGCTAGCCCAAAATTTGATGGTAAAAAGTTAAACACCACATTTTCGCCGTGAAAGCAGCCATTTTACTGCAGTGTCCTCAGGGTCCTCCATTTTCACACGATAGGCCCAGCAATAGTTCCATGGTTTACCCTTAAAAATTGTGATTTCCCCGAGTTAGGTAACAAATTCCCAGAGGGTATCTATTTGGGAACTACTTGCTTGATTGATGTTTATTGATGTCGACAATGGTCAATACTTTGGGACATGTCACCATCATTCGGGATTCTTTACAATGGATATACGGATATATTCAACACGCCCCAGCAATTACATTGGTATATTCACCCCTATAGTAATTGTGTAATTAACAACCCCAATAGTATTCTCTAATCCCTATCATCACTGTATATATATATATATAATCACAACGACTAGATAGTTAGGATTCTCTAATCCCTATCACCACTGTATATATATATATATATATGGGTATGTATATACAGTTTATATTATATATAATATATCTATCAACCCCCTAGTTACCGGGAGGTCACCCACTCAGCACCTCCATTGACAGACCGAAGCCGAGCTGCTGATCCTGCGGAACAGCGACGGTCTGGAGGCCGCGAAGGCCGAGGACGCGGAGGCTGCCGCTGCGACCAGTGTGCCGCTGGCGGGCCTGGAGGCAGCAGCGCCGTAGGGAAACCCAGGGCTTGTGGGTTGTGGGGTGCCCAACGATCCCGAAACGACCCGCTATTCCAATGGTGATTTCATGGAATTTGATGGGATGCCACCAATGGAATGCTGGATGTTGATCATATCTAGCCAGATTTTCATCCAAAGAATTGTTAAATCAGCTGGTAAACTTGTAGACTTGTAGTAAATGATTAGCGATTAGTACTTAAGTAGTTGATAACTATTTGAACTTTTTCTGCACCTGGTAACCCCAGATTGTTGGTGAACTATTTTACAAACTATTGCATCATTTTCTTGTTTTTAAATCCTACTGGTGTGTCTGAGAATTGGGTAGTATGCCCCAATTTCAATTTATGTGCATATTAATAGGACACATTTTGATCAATGAGGGGTATCCTATTTTCAGACCAACCCATTTTTTTTCCGGGAAAGCTGGGAAGAGAAGATGTAAACTGTGTTGTAAAAGGGGTTTTAGTCGGGATGCTGATCTTGGGATTTATGCAACATACATGGGAAACCTTAGTATTTCAGAGACATCAATGGGATGAAGTGTTTTCTGGTGACTTTTATGCCAACAACAATGGGGAGTGTAGCAAAGCGCTTGCTGATTAGTAAACTCAAAAGGGGTTATACATTATCCTACCTACATCATTGATGTTGATTTTAGTTTACGAGCTGACTTTTTAGAGATTCTACAATATTTCACCCGCAAAACTTGGAAGATGCGATGCAAGATATTGTAAAATCGGACATCTTTGAGATGAATCTTAGATTTACATAATCTTATGGGACATATTCACACATGGGATGAACCGGGACTTTTTTTTGAATTCAATACCAACAACAGCAGACACCTCAATGCGACATGGGAAGATTTGGGAAGATGAGATGTAGAACATGGCGAAACATCGCTAGTGTTTGCCAGCCAAAATTCGCAGTTTACAGGCAAAGCTCATGTTTGTTTTGGCAGTAACCAGATTTTGGATGAGTAAAACAAGGGCATTAGACGAGCCAAGGTGAGCCAAACTGCAGAAGGATGGTTGACTAGTGCAAACCTTGATCATCCTTGATCTGTTTCCTTGTCCTTTTTGGACAGATCTTAACACGGGAAGATGGCGACTTCAGGTCCTCGCCTCCGCCGTTGTTCGATCTGGTGCGCAAGGTGCCAGAAATCACGGTGCAGGACTGATTTGACTTTTGGAGATTTTTTTGTTGGCAGGATTTCAACGGAGACTTTTAAGAGGACATATTGTGAAAGCATGAAAGATTTGGAATTTGAAGCACCTCAAACTTTGGGATGCTGCCATCGGAAAGTGGGTGTTATT
Organism: Symbiodinium sp. clade C Y103; assembly: GCA_003297045.1. Taxonomy (NCBI): domain Eukaryota; class Dinophyceae; order Suessiales; family Symbiodiniaceae; genus Cladocopium; species Cladocopium sp. clade C. Next base: position 134,378 of record BGPT01000431.1, on the reverse strand, counting down.
TATATATGTATATAATGATATAATTACATATTATATAATTATATACTCAATATATATATATATATATATATATGTTTGTTCAAATATCAAAGAAACGGGATTATAAGCTCCAAAAAGTGTTGGTTCGACCATGGGGTTTGAACCAGCGGAAATTGGGCGGCAAAAACGCGCCAAAACAAGAGGAAAAAGAACAACGATTGGAGTCAACCAGAAGGTGTTTTCTTCAGTCTCACCCTTGGCCAAGAAATACACCCAACTTGGGAGAAGGAAACCAACAAAATTGGAGGATTTAGAAGTAACCAGTGTAAGTAGTTCATGGTAACTGGTAGGGGGAACAAAATGAACTGTCCACAAGAGCTGGACTTCGGTCCCTTGATTTCCATTTGAAAATGGGGATCCTCCGTCACAGCTTCAATGATGAGAATCGGATTGGGGTTTCCATCCCCAAAGCACCAGAGAGTTCAGGTAAATTCTGAAAGAATTCAGCCAGATGGGTTTGAATCTTAAATATCTTAAGATATCTGCAGTATTTCTTGGATCTGTTTGTTTTTTTTTTTTTTGAGGCTTGATCTCCACTTCGACGGTGGATTCGGTTGGGTTTGAAGGGCCTGAAAAAAGTCTGCCAAAGTGGTCCACCTGCATTGATTCCTGATCGTCATGACTATCAAGGTACGACTCACGGAAATCTGAACTTGCCAAATATCGGGAACTCAATCCCTTTTTTCCCCATACCCCTGGTGATGTCAGTGATATTCATGATAGATCCCAAGGAGTTTGTTTTTTCGCGACCTCATGCCTCATCACAAATGATGGTTAATATTGGGACTGGTGGCCCCTCGAACCGGCTTTGGGATTGATGATACATGATATACAGTGTGCAGTATGATGTATATGAATGTGAATGTATATCAATGTATATGATATAGCTAGAAGGGCACGTGCCCCAGTTCGTCATCCTGACCCCCACCCTACATTTCACCATCATTTCATAACAGTATCAAAAATCTCATCAAAATTCACACCNAGCTAGAAGGGCACGTGCCCCAGTTCGTCATCCTGACCCCCACCCTACATTTCACCATCATTTCATAACAGTATCAAAAATCTCATCAAAATTCACACCAAATCATCACAACCTCACACATCACATTCAAAAAACAAAACAACATCAAATATCATCATCATTTTCATCAAACATTTCATCAAACTTCCTTACCTCTTTCAAGCCCCAGTTCATCAGTAGAAATATTCACAAAGTTTCTCATACCTTAAAATTTAAATTTTAGGGTATGAGTTAGACCAAGACATCAGCATCAAAATTCTCACAACCATCTACCCCAAAAAGTCTTGTCATAAAATCACGTCATAAATTCTATAAGTGGGTCTTTTCTACTTTCCTCCCTCCGCCCTNCCGCCCTTTTTGAGTTTCCGCAACTCATAGGATAAATACCTGCCATGGTGCGAAGTGGCTGAAAATGAGATTGAAAAAGGGGGTGATAATGAGTGGTGGTATTGACTGGCAACTGCAAAAAATGAACTTTTGACCCGTCGCGGACTGTGCTTGGTTTTTATTGGCGTAGCACTGTTGGCTTACCATCAAAAGAGCCGACACATATTGTATCAGTCAAACGCATAAAAGTTGCGTTTTTTTGACGAGTTGTTTCTGTGTGAATGGCATGGAATTCTGCACCCATCAAACTGCATCTCTGAAACGGACACACTGCAACGATGAATGCGTTTGTCCCCAAAGACCTCATTCCAAAATTCAAGTGACGTCATCTGATTGGTGACGACTTTGTGTCCTTGNTCGCGGAATGTGCTACATTGAGTTTGAGGCAGTGGCGCTGTGCAAATTTGCCATCTTACGCCTATCTGATGCTTCCAAGATGGAGGGGTAACCGTTCCCCTTTGGAGGGGTAATGATACCCTTTTGGAGGGGTAATGGTTCCCTTTTGGAGGGGTAATGGTTCCCTTTTGGAGGGGTAATGATACCCTTTTGGAGGGGTAATGGTTCCCTTTTGGAGGCGTAATGGAAACAGTTACCAAAACAAAGGAAGCATCTACTGCAAAATACAAGCGTTGCCTTCTGGAATTTCAACAGATGGCACGTTGCGACGGCGCAACTCATCCTTCACCAACTGCACAAAAGGTGAAAGGTTGGTAGTCATGGCTCCATCAGAGTAAGTGCTATACTCGGTCAAGACCATCTCCATCAATTTATGGTGCGCTTCATTCTTGGCATTCTTCACCGCAATCTCGGCATCGGAAAGCAAAGCCAAAGCCGGAACCAAGTGATAAAGCCCTTTTGCCACCCGTTCCTCCACAGTGAGCTTTTTGCCGGTCTCCTCCTTGTTCTTGGGCTTCAAGGTCAAAACGTCCGAAAGCATCACCAAATCATCATTGGGGATTTGAGCCACACTTGCCACCATGAAGTTAGCGCCCAATCTGCTTTTCAGAAGCGCCAACTCATCAATCTTGCCCATGGTGTTCTGCAAGAACTGCTGGAAGTGCTCGGGGAAATTGGCGCTTGGCACCACGTCTGATTGATGATGGTAGGTGTTCTTGATGCGCACTCTCAAAGCATCCATAGCTTCGTCACGCTTCAAGAACTTTTTGATGGTCTTTTGACCCCCTCCACTGCCACGGACTGAGAACTGGATGTTGGACGTTGGTGCCAACANGTCACGCTTCAAGAACTTTTTGATGGTCTTTTGACCCCCTCCACTGCCACGGACTGAGAACTGGATGTTGGACGTTGGTGCCAACAAGGTTTTCACATGTGTGCGGTTGTAGTTCTTGTCCAAGAAAGCAACAGGAGCGACGCACTGACCATTGTTGAAATTGAGCGCTCCAAAGAGCACTTCATACTTCCTCTCATTGGCTGACACCAGAGGAAGCCCAAACTCGCGCATAATCATCTTCTTCAAGTTGGAAACGGTGCTGTTTGGTGCCACAGTGATTTTCTTTGTCTCCATTGTCTCCAAATTCTTGGCGTAGATGGCATAGCCCTCCNATCATCTTCTTCAAGTTGGAAACGGTGCTGTTTGGTGCCACAGTGATTTTCTTTGTCTCCATTGTCTCCAAATTCTTGGCGTAGATGGCATAGCCCTCCATCAACTGAAAACGACGAAGCTGNGGTGCTGTTTGGTGCCACAGTGATTTTCTTTGTCTCCATTGTCTCCAAATTCTTGGCGTAGATGGCATAGCCCTCCATCAACTGAAAACGACGAAGCTGATGACGTCCATTCTTTTCAAGCTCCTTCAACTGCTCAACCAAGGTAGCAATCTCCAAGCGGTCACTGGGCATCGGAGAGTTCGTCCAGTTGTTGGCAATCACAATTGCTTGTGCCTCAGCAATCTTTCCCAAACGGACAACCTCTGCTTCAAGAAGACGGCAACGAGGACAACCAGTCTCCAAACCTTCACCTTGTGGGCTACTGTCACCGTCGTCGTCATCGTCATCATCATCGTCGTTGTCATCTCCTGATGAATTGCCATCAGAACCACCTTCTCCTTGGTCGTCAGGTCGGTCTTCTCCTTGCTNCGTCGTCGTCATCGTCATCATCATCGTCGTTGTCATCTCCTGATGAATTGCCATCAGAACCACCTTCTCCTTGGTCGTCAGGTCGGTCTTCTCCTTGCTTATCACTTTCTTCTCCTTGGTCGTCACCTGCTCCACCTTGATGAGAAGATGAAGCAGGTATCTGGTTCTTCTCATCGTCACTTTCAGCAGAAGTCCCTTTGGTGACNTTCTTCTCCTTGGTCGTCACCTGCTCCACCTTGATGAGAAGATGAAGCAGGTATCTGGTTCTTCTCATCGTCACTTTCAGCAGAAGTCCCTTTGGTGACACGTCGCACAGGCAAAGATTGCGCATCATCACCAGTCAGCAAACGCGCAGAAAATGATGAGAATGAGCGGTCAGCCATCACCGAGAAGAAGCAAGATGAAAGGCGCCAAGTTTGAACTCACAAAAGCTTTTCAAAAAAAACATGTGTCAAAGTTTGTCAAATCAACTGACTGCCTTTGTGTTGCAACTTCTTCGGTCAAACGCTGGTCTGTGAAAAACAGGTCAGTTGCGCCTTTTTGAAAGATGAAGATGAGGAAGACAAAGCAACGGGGCAAGACGGTCGGAAGAAATGAATGTGAGGGTCTCCAAGATTTTTTTTGTCAAATATATGTATATATCTATTTATCTTATCTATTCTATTTATCTATCTAACCCCCTCAAAAAACACCACCAGTTCCGCCCCTTGAACTCGCCGTTCTGGGCTTCCCGTCCTGAGCACCGAGGCGGATGTTTGGAAAAAAATCTTCACAACATTTTTTGGTGAATTTTGTGAATATTTCTATTGATGAAGTGGGGCTTGAAAGAGGTAAGGAAGTTTGATGAAATGTTTGATGAAAATGATGATGATATTTGATGATGTGTACTGGGGCACGTCCCCTTCTAGCTAGAGAATTATATAGATGTGAAATGATTTCCAGAACCAGTATCAGCCACCTCCCCATTCGGTTTGGCATGGGTGGAATGTGCCGTGTCTTCCGCAGTTTGGGTCAAGTTGACTCCCTGATGAGTTGATGGTCAGAAAGATGTCGAACCTGGAATCCTTGTTGACACAATGCATTCGTGGTGTCTCAGTTGAACAGCTTTCAAGATCCTATTAGCTAATGCACCAGTATGCGTTTATGATCACCTAATCCATGAAATGATAATCCCATATAATCCCTGTCATCACCTGATCATGATTCCGCCCATTCCAAATGTTTTGATGTCAATGTTCATTCCACACATTTCCACACCATTTGAAATCCGACCGTCTCCTTGCGCGTTCATTGGGTCGTATGGTGCGCCTCGGGCCGCAGACCAGCAACGGAAATCTATTCGTGGTACTAGTAGGTGATATGTCATGTAAAAGCTAGATGGATTGTAATTTTGATATGGCGCAAAGAAGAGTAATTGCAAGCATTTGGTGCTTCCAAATATTGTTTTTTGATGCAGCGACCAGTTCCTACTCCTAGGTTCTTTGCATGATGTTTGTGTTCCCATTAATTCGTGAGACTTTGACAGGACAGCGTATTGGGTCAATTTCCCAAGATGGAATTAGAAGCCAATAATTCCAAAGGCAAACTCCAGGGCAAGCACTTTGAGATTCCATTTTTCTTGTCCTGATATTATTGATCTCCAGGGTGGTAGCCCCTTCGACTCTAATTAGTCTCTAGGCATATCGAGCGGGAATCCTTCGTTGCTTTTATTGGGTTGTGGCTCTGTCCAAGAGGCAGCCTGGTAATCGCCCCACAAAATACACAAAATTACATATAGAACATTCAACAATGATTCCTTTCTTTCGGTGTTCCCAAGAAAGTGTTGCCACCCTTAGCAAGCGTCGTTGCTGTTGCTTCTGAGGCTTCAAGCTGACTTCATGTTGCCAAATCCTCAGATTCTCCACGGGCAAGTAGGCTTGAAGGAGTCCAGGTTCAGAGACTGCAGTTGGGCATTTCAGATTGAGTTGGTTTGTATTACAGCTCGCTTTTGCAAATCCTTCCACCACTTAGTGTTCCAAGGAAGATTGGTTCAATGATCAAGCAGTTTGATTAGCTCACAAACGGCATTCTTCAGTGAACAATGTTGATTTTCATTTTCAAATCAGATCATTTGATGAGACCAGACGCATTCCGTGTCAAGGTCAAACATTCTGAAGGCAGCTTTGAGTATGTACGGCGGATTTGAATCTACATTGTGGGTTCTTTGGATTTTGTCGAGCTGTTTGACAGTTGAGGGACTGTCTTGGTGTCAACCGTTTGGTGGCAGCTGCATTGGGCGCGAACATCGCTTTGAGAAGAAGACGAAAGGAGAAGACTATCCCCAACTCCATGGGGAGACGCCGTGGATCAATATCACTTCGAGCAACCAAGTCGAGAGCGTGGCGTTTGCAGACTGGGATTATGATGGCGATTTGGATTTCTTGTTGTTGACCCAGTCAGAGATCATCTTCTACGAAAGACTCACCGAGGAGAGCTTCGTTCCACATCACTTGATGGCGGTGGAAGACCAGAACCTCAACAGTCTGGCGGTGCTGGACTGGAATGGAGATGGCAATTTGGATTTGTTGTTTTGCTCTTGGGAAAATGAGTCCGCGACTGTCAGCTGGCTCCCAGGTTCAGCCTTGGAAGGCACCAAGACGAGGATTTTGACGGCGAATGCGTCGGAGGCATCTTGTGTCCTACAGCCAGTGGACNGCCTTGGAAGGCACCAAGACGAGGATTTTGACGGCGAATGCGTCGGAGGCATCTTGTGTCCTACAGCCAGTGGACTTTGATGAGGATGGTGATATAGATTTGATTCTTGGTCAAAGGTTCTTCGAGCGTATCTCTGAAGATAAATTCATGGAGAGAGTTGGGACTCAGAATCCGCTGGAGGTCTTCAATGGCAAAGTTCACAGGGTGGCAGACGTAGATGGTGATGGGCATTTGGACGTGCTGGTAGAAGGTTGGGAAAACTGTGCAGGTTCCTGTGATGTGGACCTGCGTTTCTGGAGCCGTGCAGCGGATGGCAGTTTTGTTGAGCAAACAGAAAATCCCGTTGATGAGATCAAAGTCAGACACTGGCACAACTTCTACGGCAATGAGTATCTTGATGCCCACGTTGTGGACTGGAATTCAGACGGTTTGCCTGATGTTGTGCTTATGTTCAGATTGTCACCTTACCAGGAGTTTCAGCCATATCTGCCATACCTTGTCTACTGCCACACATACTACCAACATATTCTGCTGAAGGACTTGAGGCACAACTCTCACATGGATACCTTTGGCGACATCGACATGCAACACTCGCAGCCTTTCTTGTTAGATTGGAATATGGATGGCTACTCAGATCTGGTCGTCAAGCAATCAGCTTTGAATACGTATGGCTACTTAGAAAGCTTTGTGAGGCCACCATACTACAATGGGGACGACAAATTCTTGCGTCTGTATGAGTCTAATTCTCATGGAAGAAGTGTGAAGGAAGTGGTCTCAGCATTTGAGAATGTCACTTGCAACCGCAGCTGGAATTGCCTCATCAGCTTTGGCGACTGGGACGGGGATGGAGATGTAGATGTTATCACACTCACAAGTGAGGTTCAAGACTACCATGCTGACTCATACTTGCTTCGTTTCTATGAAAGGATTTCTGGTGGCCTGCAAGAAAAGGTCCCGAACCCATTTGCCAATATCAAAATTCCTTGTAGGCCTTCAAGGTTGACAACTGTAGATTGGGACAGTGATGGTGACTTGGATTTGGTGGTAGGCACACCGCTTGGAATTTGTCAGAATTATACTGCAGCTCGATTTTTTGAGCAGTTGGAGGATGGAAGTGTGCACGAGTGGCCTTTACACCTAAACCCATTTCGTAATATAGACAGCCAACAACAACGACAGTGGGCCTTTGTGGACTGTGATGCAGATGGGGACAAGGACCTCGTGCAAGTTCGAGGCTGGAGTGCTCGCACAAATTCGCAACTGCTTGCTTGTGAGCATGTCGACCTGTATCATTTGCGATGTGACCCTGACTATTTATGTTTGGGTACAAACCTGAGCGCTTTTGGGCACCATCTCTACAACATGACCATGGGAGCTATTGTCCATGCAGCTGTCGGAGACGTGAGTGACGGCCACTTCAAGATCATTGCTAGTCATATCAATCAGAAGGGCGCAGTGCTTTGGAGCGCAGGTTTCTGCCTTCCTAGCAAGTCAAGCCATCCATGCTACCAAAAGGGAATTTGTTTGCCAAGGTATGCAAACTGCAGCTGCCTTCCAGGCTATGAGCTGCAAGATTGTTCTGGGTGCACTCCAAACTACTACAGTGTGCCAGTCCCAGGACAGATGCACAACTNCTCTGCAAAAAGTGCAGGTCCGGAACATATTCTTTGGCAGGGAGCGGCGATTGTTCTACTTGCCCTCCAGGCGCAATCTCCAAGACATCAGGCGCTTCGCTGTGTGACGCATGCCCAGCAGGTACATTTGAAGTTGACCAGCAGCTGTGCGACAAGTGCCCTCCTGGCTTTGCCTCATCCGGTGGAACAAACTCATGCACCAAGTGCCCAGCTGGCTTCCATGCGCCAACTCCCGGTAGCATCGCTTGTGAAGCTTGTCCAGCTGGCAAGTTTGCTGAGGGTGGCAGTACTGGCAGTACATATTGCCAGGTTTGTCCTCTGGGGACGATCTCAGGCGAAATGAGTCCAGCTTGTAGCAAGTGCAGTTCAGGTCATTTTGCCCAGATGTCCATATCGTGCGAAGCATGTCCTGCTGGGACCTTTGCCCTTGAAGGTAGCTATACTTGTCAAAGATGTGAGTCTGGTCACGTGTCCGGCTCGGGCAGTGCCACTTGCTGGACTTGCGAGCATTTGCTGATCCATTCTAGACCTGATGATTTGAAGCAGACCTGCCAAATTGCAGTTGCTGACGTGTTTCTTGCGCTGATCTCCTCAATCACATCATCTTGCTTCTGCTTTCTGCTTCTGCTCGGCTTTTGGGGGACCTTCCAGATTGCCGACGTGTCAGCACAGGGATCAAAGCTGGTGATAACGACATCCATGTGGCATTTTCTCTTGAAATGGAAGCGGGCACGCCCCCAAACTGTGACTTTCGTGGCTACGGGGGTGCCTGAATTAGAGAAGCAAGAGCACACGTGGACCGTGAAAGCCTTGAATATTGGCCAGCTGGTGCTGGAGAGCAGCCAAGAAATTGCCACACCAGTGGACACATCCATGGGTTTGGTGCGAATGAAGTTCCCTCATCCTTTCCTTTCAACTGGTATGTGGCACTGCCCACTCATTTGCTGGTGCTTGCTATTCTTCGCCGCCACCATCGCTTGCGTGAGCCAGCTGAAGTGGTCCCTTTGTTTGGTGGTTGGGGTCCTGGGTATTTGCGTGGGTTCATCGCATTTCTGTCTGCGGCGCAGGCCTGGGTTGTTTCCGAAATTGTTCTGCCATTGTTTCATCGCAGCTGACGGGGGATTCATGCCTTAGGCATAGAACGAGTGAGCCTTCACCCTTACTGCAGGTAAAGCATCCCGAAATAAGCATGAGGCACACACCAATTACCAAATTTAGCAATATATGTAATCACATCAATTCTTCCTGCCCTGTGAGGCTCGGCATCTATATCAAAAAAAAAATATTATTGGCATCAAAAAAAAAATATTATTTGCATCAATAAAAAAATATTATTAGTATCAAAAAAAAAATATTATTGGCATCAAAAAAAAAATATTATTTGCATCAATAAAAAAATATTATTAGTATCAAAAAAAAAATATTCCTAGACAGAGGAAGGAAGGAAGGAAGGAAGGAAGGAAGGNAATATTTTTTTTTTGATTCCAATAATATTTTTTTTTTGATCCCTTGGGAATATTTTTTTTTTGATACTAATAATATTTTTTTTTTGATACTCTTGCCGTGAGGCTCGGCTCTCAGACGCCCTTGGCCAAAAGGCGGCGCCGCTTCCTGAAAGAATGGCCATTGATTCAGACGCCTTGCAGCCGTGGGCCTGATCGGGCGATAAAAGCGGGACAGCTTCATGATTTCTTCGAGTGTCTTGGTATTAGACGCCATGTCATGTTGAAAGGATTTATGAAGTAACTTCATGTAACTTCATGTAACTTCTGTGCGAAAAAGCAAACGTGAACATAGCTCGAATATTTTTTGAGACTGATACCTTGAAGTTTCTGAAGCCTCGAGAGCCAGTGTTGGATTTGAGGTTCTTCGATGTTTTCATCAAGGAGCGGTCTATGTACTACGTCTGTTCAAACATTGTGAAGCCTGTCACAGAGCCTTTTCAGATGTCATTCACAGAGCTTGTGGGATCATCGANTCATCAAGGAGCGGTCTATGTACTACGTCTGTTCAAACATTGTGAAGCCTGTCACAGAGCCTTTTCAGATGTCATTCACAGAGCTTGTGGGATCATCGAAGCTGGAGTGGTTTGTCAGCCACTATTGGGGTATGCCTGTGCGTCATTTCAACGATGCCATCAGGAAACATGCACAATCATGCAGGCCAGCTGGAGAAGAATGGCGCGAATCAGCATACTGGGTTTGCACCTTCAGCAACAGTCAGTGGCACATCNGCCATCAGGAAACATGCACAATCATGCAGGCCAGCTGGAGAAGAATGGCGCGAATCAGCATACTGGGTTTGCACCTTCAGCAACAGTCAGTGGCACATCGAGGAAGAGCTTGGAAATGGTAATGTGGAGCAGTCTTCTTTCTATTTGGCGCTAAGGAGCCGAGAATGCATGGGTACTGCCATGATTATAGATGAGCATGTCTTACCGTTAACGAGGAAATGGTGCATATTTGAATTGTACCAGACAATACACCTTTCACAAAGTGCGGACTTTCGGGGGTTGCTCTTGTGTACTTCCACAGGCGTTTTGCAAGAAGGAAAAGCTGGCACAGATATTGCCGTGGCAGTTGCAAGAACAGCCAAAGAGATCGATACGCGCAAGGCGGAAGCAACATCTGAAAAAGATGAGAAGATGATCCATTCTTTGATCGAGAACATGCCTGGTGGCTTCGATGCAATGAACAGATTCGTGCAGAAGACGATTGGCAGTGCGTTGGAGGCTTCCCATCTTCACTTTGAGAAAACCTACGAAGATCTGAGGCGAGATTTGGCCAACGGCACCAATGGATCCAGTGGATCCAGTGGATCCAGCTCCAGCGGCTCCAGTTCCCTGTGGTGGTTATTGGGCTGGCTCGGTTCTACGGGGTTCCCGGTGTCGAGGCGCGCCGTAAAACGGTAAAACGGTAAAACCGTAAAATGGTAAATTCTGCGCAGCACAACCGCGCCGTAAAACGGTAAAACCGTAAGACTGTAAAATCTGGGTTGCAGACCCGCGCACCGTAAAACGGTAAAATGGTGAAACGGTAAAGTCGTAGAGTGGTAAAAGGATAAAAGGGCAAAATTTGTGTTCAACATCTGCGCATGGTAAAGCGGTACAACGATCAAATTGACGTCGAAACTTGCGCACCCTGAAGCGGTACAATCGTAAAATCCTAAGTCGAACCACTGGGGTTCCTACACATGCGCGCCGAAAACATGAAGATGCTCACATGTTTGCGGGGACAGAGGTGGATTTTCAATTTACCTATCTACCTTTCCATATCTACCTTCCGGAATCTATTTTTGTAAACATACTTTGGTCTAAATCTTTATCTAGATCAATATCTACCTAGATATCTATCTCCGTCTCTAGATCTCCCTACAATTATGTATCTTCCCAGATCTATATCTGTCNTTTGGTCTAAATCTTTATCTAGATCAATATCTACCTAGATATCTATCTCCGTCTCTAGATCTCCCTACAATTATGTATCTTCCCAGATCTATATCTGTCTCTATCCGTATCTCTATTTCTATCTATCTATCATCTATCTAAAGATCTACCGATTTATCTATGTAAACCTCTCTCTAAATCTATCTGTATCGATCTCTATCTATCTATCTATCTATCTATCTATCTATCTATCTATCTATCTATNTCTATCTATCTATATCGTTCTATCTATCTACATACTTCTCTATCTACCTATATTGTTCTCTATTTATATATGTCGCTCTCTATCTATCTATATGTTTTTTTCTCTCTCTCTCTCTCTATCTATCTATCGATCTATCTATCTATCTATCTATCTATCTATCTATCTATCTAAGTAGCTAGCTAACTAACTTACTAACTAACTAACTAACTCACTAACTCACCAACTCACTAACTCACTAACTCACTAACTCACTAACTCACTAACTAACTAACTAACTAACGAACGAACTAACTAACTAACTAACCCACTAGCCAAGTAACTCACTAACTTAAAATCAAATAAGGGAATTCACAAACTAACGAAGGAACTAGCTAACAAACGACCTAACAATTTAACTAACTAACTGACTAACCAACTAACCAACGAAGCAACGAACCGACTAACTAACGAACTAGCTATCTATCTATTTTTTTTCTAGTGTCTGTCTAGCTATCTATTTCTATCTCTATGAAATCTATCCCCATCTCTATCAACTAGGTCACGCCGTGCCGGGTGGCCTGTCGGCGGCGGCATCACTTTTCTCATTCATGGTCGCCATTTGCTAAGCTTTCCCAATTTTGTACACATCTGTCAGGAGAGATTTTTTCAATCACATTTTTGTTCTGCCTCCACAACCATTGAAACCCTTTCTGTTTCAACGTAGCATGAAGAGCGTGCTAGAAGTTACTTCAACATCTTAACAACGTAGCATGAAGAGCGTGCTAGANCCACAACCATTGAAACCCTTTCTGTTTCAACGTAGCATGAAGAGCGTGCTAGAAGTTACTTCAACATCTTAACAACGTAGCATGAAGAGCGTGCTAGAATTTACTTCAACATCTTAACAACGTAGCATGAAGACCGTGCTAGAAGTTACTTCAACGTCTCAACAGCGTAGCATGAAGAGCGTGCTAGAAGTTACTTCAACATCTTAACAACGTAGCATGAAGAACGTGCTAGAAGTTACTTCAACATCTTAAATCTTAACAATGTAGCATCCAGAGCGTGCTAGAATTACTTCAACATCTCAACAACGTAGCATGAAAGATGTAGTTACAAGGAAGTTCTTGCCTCCTTCACCCGACACTCCCCACCCCCCCGCTATCCTCAAACTATCTAATCTAATCTATCCATCTGCCTATCTTTCTAATCTAATCTTATCTATTTTTTTAATTATCTTTCTTTATCCAAATATCGACCTGTCTATCTATCTATCTATCTATATCCGTCTTTAACTATCTATATCCATCTATATTTACATCTATCTATATCTTCTCTATCTCTCCTTCTATCCCTGTTTCTGTCCATCGTTCTTTCTATCTATTCACCGATCTATCGAACGGACATGTTTTGGTCTAAATCTTTATCTAGATCAATATCTACCTAGATATCTATCTCCGTCTCTAGATCTCCCTACAATTATGTATCTTCCCAGATCTATATCTGTCACTTCTCTATCTACCTATATTGTTCTCTATTTATATATGTCGCTCTCTATCTATCTATATGTTTTTCTCTCTCTCTCTCTCTCTATCTATCTATCTGTCTGTCTATCTATCTATCTATCTATCTAACTCACTAACTAGCTAACTAACTAACTAATCAACTAATTATCCCACTAGCCAAGTAACTCGCAAACTAAATAACAAATTAGGGAACTAACGAACTAATGGACGAACTAGTTAACAAATGAACGAACGAACTTACTAACTAACAAACTATATAACTCACCAAGTAACTAACTCGCAAACTAAATAACTAACTGACTACTAACTAACTAACTAACCAACTAACTAACTAGCTAACTAACCAACCAACCAACCAACTTACGAACCAACTAACTAACGAGCTAGCTATCTATCTATTAGTTTTTTCTATCTATCTGTCTAGCTATCTATTTCTATCTCTATGAAATCTATCCTTATCTCTATCAACTAGGTCAGGCCGTGCCGGGTGGCCTGTGGGCGGCGGCATCGCTTTTCTCATTCATGGTCGCCATTTGCAAATCTTTCCCAATTCTGTACACACCTGTCAGGAGACAATTTTTCAATCACATTTTTGTTCTGCCTCCACAACCATTGAAACCCTTTCTGTTTCAACATAGCATGAAAAGCGTGCTAGAAGTTACTTCAACATCTTAACAACGTAGCATGAAGAGCGTGCTAGAATTTACTTCAACATCTCAACAACGTAGCACCCAGAGCGTGCCAGAAGCTTCTGCAACATCTTAACAAGATAGCATCCAGAGTGTGCTAGAAGTTATATACTTCAACATCTCAACGTAGCATGAAGAGCGTGCGAGAAGTGACTTCAACATCTCAACAACGTCGCACCCAGAGCGTGCCAGAAGTTTCTTCAACATCTTAACTACATTGCATCCAGTTACTTCAACATCTTAACAACGTAGCATGAAGAGCGTGCTGTTACTTAACCAACTAACTAACTGACTGACTGACTGACTGACTTACTAACGAAGGAACGAACGAACGGACGAACTGACGAACCAAGTACCTAATGAATCAGCTATGTCATCTATCCATTAATCTATGTATCTATCTGTCCAGCTATCTGTTTCTATCCCTATCTATCTTCATCTCTATGAAATCTATCTTCATCTCTATGAAATCTATACCTGTCTCTATCTCTATCTCTATGTTCTTTTTTAGTGTCTTTATCTATTTTGAGTTCGACATATAGATATTGGTAAAACCATAATTCCAGGAGCTAAAGTATCTACTTATATCTAGTCTCACTTTGCTGAACATCGAATATTCAGCCTGATCTAATCTATTTTTTTTATTTACCAATCTACCGGCAATCTAATCTAATTGATCTAACTAATCTAATCTATCCATCTGTCTATCTTTCTTTATCCACCGATCTCTCTACACATTTGCCAAATGATCAATCGACCTATCGATCTCTCTATGTCCACCTATATCATTCTCTTTATATCTGTATCTATCTATATCTTCTCTATCTTTCGTTCTATCTCTGTATCTCTCTATCGTTCTTTCTATCTATTTACCTATCTATCGAACTATCGATCAGTCTCCTTCTTTCTGCGCATCGATTTATTGCTCATCTAATCTAACCTAGTCTATCAAATCTATATGATCAAATCGTATCTATCTACCTATCTACCTGCAATCTAATCTAACCTAATCTATTTCATCTTATCTATCCAGCTGTGTCTATCTTTCTAATCGAGTCGTATTTTTTCTTTGCTTATCTTTCTTTATCCAACTATCTCTTTACACATCTACCAAATTAAATATCTATCCCTCTACACATCTACTAAATTATCTACCTGTCTATCTATCAATCAATCTATCTATCTATATCCACCTATATCATTCTATATCTTTCTATATCTATATCTATCTATATCCAGCTATATCTTTTCTCTCTCTCTCTGCCTATCGCTATATCTCTCTATCGTTCTTTCTATCTGTTTACCTATCCATCGAACTATCGATTCGTCGCTTTCTTTCTGCGCATTGCTTTATCGCTCAATCTTGATCTATTTATCTATCTAGTTACCTATCTCCCTTTTCAGATCTACCTTTTGGATTGTTTCGGTTAACTATTGAAATGTCATTATTTTTCTCAATCAATATCTACCTAAAAATCTATCGCCATCTCTAAACCTACATTTATGTATGTTCCTATATTTGTATCTGTCTTTTTCTGTACCTTTATTCCTATCTATTTAGCATCTATCTATAGATCTACCTATTTATCTAACTAACTGACTGACTGACTCACTAACTAACGACCAAGTGACTAATGAACCAGCTACGTATCTATCTATGAATTTATGTATCTATCTGTCCAGCTATCCGTTTCTATCTCTATCTTTCTTTATCTTTATGACATCTATCCCTGTCTCTATCTCTATCTCTACGTTTCCTTTTTTAACGTCTTTATCTATTTTGAGTCCGACATGAAAGTATATATGTATATACGTCTATCAATATCGATTCATACTATCTAGTTATGTATCCATTTGTTTGTCTGTAAGTCTGTCTGTAAATAGTTATGTTTATAGATAGATGTATTTCCAAATCTATATATATCTATATCTGACTGACAATTCACTCCTGACTAAGGCCATTACATGTGGCAACATGAAGCAGTGAATCACCATTACCGGTGAGGCATTTATGTGCTCAAAAGGTGTGGCCTGACAAGGCCGATCGGCATACGCTTGAGTTCCTCGTTGTGGGCAAAGCCATAGGCGATTGAGCTCGTGGTTTACACTTGGGACTAGTGTGGCAGTTTCTTGGAGGAGAAGTACATAGCTTTTGACTTGAACCTAGTGACTGTGGTGCTCTTTACGTTCCTCCTAGCCTTTGACAATTTGCTTTGGCATTCTAGTGAACTATGTCAGCTCATGGTTCTCCTCCTACTGGAAGTCCTACGGCTGGTGGAGGCATAACTATGGATGGAGCTGAAGTGGCCCAGAGGTTGGTGGCTGCAGCAGAAGCAGCAAGTCAAGCAGCTTCAGCTGCTGTGCAGATAGTTACTCAGGTCCAGCAGCAACAGCAAGGACAAGGAGCAAGTTCAAGCACCTTAGCAATGACAGACGAGAAGTCATGGTATAGGTTGTTGCCGAAACCTCAGGTGTTTGAGCCGAGCAACCGGGAACAAGAGATCTCTCAATGGCGAGATTGGGCATGGAGCTTGGAGCAAAACTTGGCCAGCTTGGACCCCAGTACGTCATGGAGATGAAGACATTGCGTGAGCATCCACAGACGGAGGTAGATGCCTCGGTCCAATCAGAATGTGAGGAGAAGCGAAGTGTTTTTCTCTATGGTCTTTCAGCTTCCTTGGTCAAGCAACGGCCTCTCCTTGTGGTGAAGCAGGTGAAGATGTCCAATGGTTATGACGCGTACAGGCAGCTCATTCAGTCCTGTGAACCTTTGAACAAAAACCGTGCTATGAATTTGCTGTCAATCATTATGAATTGGCCAGCTTTCAACTCAAAGGCATCGTTGCTTTCACAGGTGCTACGTTTGGAGACTGCGTATGCTGAGTACGAGAAGCTAGGAAACAAACTGGCTGATGACATCAAGGCAGCAGTGCTGTTGAGAACCATGGTTGCAGTTGCAGGTGAATGACAAGACTTCATTTTCCCAGCTGCGCGAGTTAGTTTTGACCTATGACCAGCAGACTACCAGGTGGTCTGAGAGCATGGTGCTTGGGCAAGTTGACGACCCAATGGATGTGAGTCGTGTGAAAGGTAAAGACAAAGGAAAAGGCAAAGGAAAAGGGAAGAACAAAGACAAAGGCAAGACGCCTTGGTATGACAAAGGAAAGGGCTATGGAAACTCCAAGGGATATGGTCAGTCTTCAGATTCCAAAGGAAAAGGAAAGGCTGACAAGGGCAAAGGAAAAGCGAAAAGCTCTAGCAAAGATATGAGCTCAGTTGTGTGCCACAAATGTCACAAAGTTGGACATTACGCTCGAGACTGTTGGTCAAAGGAAAAGGTGCGCCAGGTGAATGAGACAGGTGGTGACAACACACAAGCCACCCCGAGCGCACAACCCGAAACTTCCCCAACAAGTCCTCAGAGTTCCAAAAGTGTTCGCAGAGTTGCACTTACCTTTGATCTGCAAGATTGTGAAACCGAGTTTGCAGAGAACCAGAGTGTGCGTGCAGTGACATGTGAACAGTTTTTCATTGGTGAAGACGCAGATGATGATGTTGTTTTCACTAGTGAACATGTGCCAGAATTTCATCTCCTGAAGGACATGGACTGTGAAGATCATGGACAAGGTCGAGACGATCCTATTTCCTCTACTTCTTCCTCACCTATGGTCTCTGGATAACTATGAGGTGGACTTCGACGACAAGCACAACCTTCGACGTCTTGGATCTTTGAGATGGACTCCAACCAGCGAGATGGACAAGAAGAAGGAGCAGATTCTTGGTGGAAAACTGTTCGTCAGAGCAGTGTGGACAGAAGAGGTGAGCATCATTCTGGACAGCGGCTCTGATGCGACGGTGCTACCCTATGTGTATGTGGAGACCGGCAAGGACACCAACAATTTGTCTCCACTCTGGGACGCCCAAGGTCAGAAGATTCCTACACAAGGATGTCGTGAAGTTCAAATTGGTCTTCGAGGTGAAGAAGCAGAACATATTACCATTAAGGATCGAGGACACATCTCTCAACACTTGTCTCAGCCGTTGATCTCTTATGGTCGTTTTTTGAAACGAGGATGGTGTATTGGCCTTGAGAATGACTTCCCAAAGTTGGTTCATGGAGCAACAGGTGCAAAAGTCCCCATAGAGTTCAAGAATGACAGTTTGGTCATCAAAGGATCTATATGTCGAATACAACATGTTGACATGTCCCAGTGTTCCAATCAACTGGAGAAATTTGGGAAGAGGTTGGTCTAGTACGGCACGAGGTTTTCCAATTTGTTTGCGCCCTTCTTTGGCATTTGTGAACCCCAGTGACGAGTTTTCTTTAGAAGAATGGCCATACCGAACAACTATTGGCTATGATGGTTCAACTTGGGAGATGCTGGAATTTTGTGAAGACATGAGGATGATGGACAATTTGTCCGAACGTGTGGATTCGAAGTGGCAACGTTTGGATATCCTTCCACCTGAACAGATTGTTTTTGCTACAGAAGGATTTGTTGGACATGACCAAGCATCCAGTTCAGCACAAGCTCCAGTAGCATCACAACCTGTTCAACAAGTTCAACCTGAACAAGCAGATCAAGGAGTTCAAGCTGAGGTGCCAGGTGCAGAAGTGGGCGGGGCTGTGCTTCCCCCACATCTTGAGCTTCAAAGCAGCAGAGATGTTTTGGAGATTGGTGAAGTGAAAGTTTATCCAACGAGTTCTGTCAAAGTTTTATGAGCAGCATGTGAATACTTCGAAATCTCACAGGGTGGTTCCAAACCGAAGTTGTGGAATCGCTTGCTAGCGCACATGGACAAGATGAACCTGAAAGCTTCACAAGAGATAGTCCAACAAGCAAAACGAGATTCAGAAAGAGTTCCAGTTGAGCAAAAGTTGATCAAACGTCCTGAGGATCCTGAAGAGGTTTTAAAAAACACAACCTCAACCACTTGCCATATGCAAGCTGGTGCCCCAGTTGTGTCAAAGGTAAAGGTCGACCGGATCAACATAAGGAGAATGCCGAGAAGTACACCAAGAGATCACTTCCATGCATATCATTTGACCTGTTCTACACCAGCAAGAAGTTGAAAGAACCTATGGAAGCAGTTGGTGAGAAGGATGAGCTCAACAGGCTTGTTTGTTTGGCAATAGTGGATTCGATGACAGGAGCGGTCAGTGCAGTACCACTCTTGAACAAGGGAGATTCCAAGATGATGGCAAAGGAGATCGTGAGGTTCGTCCAATGGTTGGGATATTCATGGATATTCGAGTTTGTCTCTTCGTTGTGACCAAGAACCCACGACACTTCGAGTTCAACAACTTTGTCAACAATCTTTGAATCGATTGGGAGCGAAGGCTGTTTTGGAGAACCCCCACATCAAGGATTCTTCTTCAAATGCTATATTGGAATCAGCAATCCATCGCTTACGACAAATGAGCACTGTGCAATGTGGACTTGAAGAACACCTTGGATGTGAAATCCCGATCACTCATGCTTTAGCAAATTGGTCAATGGTGCATGCTGGATGGCTGATGAACCGATATGTTTGTCGAGGTGGCTGACGCCCTTTGAGGTAGCAAATGGTCGCCCCTACGTCGGGAAGATCTGCGAGTTTGCAGAACCCATTCTGGCCTATGTTTACACTAAGCCAGGACCCAAAGGTGGAGCCAGGTGGGGAGAAGCAATCTTCCTCGGAAAGACCAATTCCAATGACATGTTTGTGTTTGGCATCGGAAACACGCTGATGTTGACAAGGTCGATTAAAAAAGTTTTCAGCGACTGGGGTGAGAAGATCTACATGTACCATGAGTTGACGGTGCAGAGTTGGATGGTTGAAGTCTTGGGCAACAGAATGAAGAAGCGCGTAAAGACAAAGCCTGAGGCAATTGGTTTCCCTGAAACAGCATCTGTTCCTCCGACCGAGGATGAAGAGATGAACGAAGAGTTTTTGCAGGTTGATTTTCCTGACTCAATGACGCTGAGTGAGCTTGCAGGTGTCCCTATGCCTTTGACGCCTAGACCAATGAAACAGACACCAGTCCCACTACCAGCGCCAGGTTCAGTTGTCCCTCCAGTTCGAGCTGAACCAGCACAACAGCCTGATGAGGCCACTACAGAGATGGTCAAGCCTGACGCAAAGAGAAGGAGACTTGCGGGTTGACGAGTTGGTTCAGAAGAACTATGTCATGTGGATGAAGAGATTGAGAACAACTTCACAGAGGAGTTGGAGGACTATGACATGATGAGCTTTTGGGGTGATGCAGACGATGATGAAGAAGACTTACGGTTTCCAGCTTCCGATTCGGAACCGTGCAATGACACAGAAAGTCTGTGGTTTCCAGCTTCTGAAGCGGAACCACAAGTACCTGGGGTAGAACTTCGACGTTTGGACGGAGTTGCTGACAGAGTAGAGGTTGCAAGACTTTAAGCCATGGGAGTACTGCTGAAGCCCGGTACGTACTCAGGTTCTCTAGCTTCGCCTCTTACCGCCAAGTTTGTCAGAAGCTGGAGAAGGAAAACCAAAGATGGAGAATCTGTGTGGCTGAGGAGGTCAAGATTAGCAGCACGTGAATTTGCTTTTGCTGAGAGTAGGTATGATGTCTATGCACCAGCAAGTTCAGCAAGCTGCCAGCGCATAATCCCAGCACTTTGCATGTGCCAGCTTTTCAACAACGCAGTCATGGGATCTTTGAAACTTTGGACATCACTGACGCCTACCTCACGGTCAAGCAGGCCGAGCCAAGAGCAATTAAGTTGATGGCAGAACCAGATGCAGAGATGAGCTTCGACGCTGAGGGGTGGATCATTGATCGGTGTCTTCCTGGGCAGCGTGATGGCGCAAGGCGATGGTATGACCATTTCCTGGACAAGTTGAAGGAGGAGTTTGGCGCCACTGTGCTTGTCTAGAACAACCTTCCTTTTTGAAGATTGAGGGAGGAGGTATCCTACTCCTACACGTCGACGATGTGCTATTCCTCATGGACCAGAAAACTTTTTGGAGACAGAGCTCAAAGCCAGGCTGAGCAAGCACTTCAAGTTTTCTCTGAGCTATGCTCCAAGGACAGGTGGTAGTTTTGAGTTTTTGAAGAAGATGTTTGAGCTTTCCCCTGGTTATGAGAAGTTGACACAATCATTCCGCAGACCAAACACATCAAGCAAATCTATGATATCTACACCAAATACAGTGGTAAACCAGCGCGTTTACACAACACCCCCGTGAATGCGCAGCTGTACGACAGACACAATGATTGGATGCTGAGCGGGCGGGGATCTTCCGGTCATTGGTGGGAGGTATCATGTATGCCAGTGGAGATTGAGGTGATTGTCAATTTGCAGCCAAAAGTCTAGCAGCCTATTTGAAGTCTCCAACAAAACACGCATGGATGAGTCTAGGACGACTGGTCGGTTATTTAAAGAAAACAGAAGGGTATTGCAACACCATGTCAAAGACAAGTCCATCAATGAGTGTTTTTGCGAAAGTTTCAGAAGCGACAACAGATGGCTAAGTTCTGTTGTTGGAGTCTTTCGGTGACGCTGACTGGAATAGCAAGTGTACATCGTGTGGAGTTCACTACATAGCTGGAAATTTAGTCCATTCAACAAGAAGAAGCCAGAAAGCTATTTCGTTGTCATCGACAGAAAGTGAATGGTATGCAGCTTTATCCACAACCATCGATACTTTGTTCCTTCTTCATATTTTGACGTTTTTGGTGCACAAGCCTGATGCAATGCTTCGAGCTGCCAACACAGTCATCATTTCGATTGGCACGAAGCTCGGAACAGCCCGTTTGAAACATATTGAGGGCAAACTGTTGTGGCTTCAATCCAAAGTGGCAAACAACATACTCAAGATGTCTGCAGTGAGAACCCAGTACAACGTGGCAGACATTGGGACAAAGGGCTTAAGGACGACTGAAGAATTTAGCGTTTTGTTACATGCTTGGGATGAGTTGGGGAAAGAGAGTTTGAGGAAATCAACAAACAAGAACTTTTGAAACAGCAAAACAAAAAGTTAGTCAGACATGTCCAGTTTGGTACAGCTCTGTCAAGGGAGGCACTTGTGCTTTCTTTGCCGGTTACGGCTCAAGCGGACCCCATGGAGCACGAGGAGTTCCACGAT
Organism: Symbiodinium sp. clade C Y103; assembly: GCA_003297045.1. NCBI lineage: Eukaryota > Dinophyceae > Suessiales > Symbiodiniaceae > Cladocopium > Cladocopium sp. clade C. The sequence continues at coordinate 112,556 of BGPT01000431.1, read as the reverse complement.
GATTCGAGCAATGCCTTGAGCAGCACGAGCTGGACAAGGTGGACAAGTTGGTGGAGCACTATCGTTGTGGCAGTGCTCGCAATTTTGGTAGGTTGGTACTACACCAAGATGTCTACGAGAAGTGGAGACCGAGAAAACCATGGTGACCATGAAGGTGACCAACAGCATGATGGAGATCCTGCTGTACAAGATGAAGTAGATGATGGAGATGCGAGAGATCGAAGTAAGTCAAGGTCGAGATCAAGGAGTCGCACAAGGAGTGATTCTCGAGACCAAAGTTTTGGAGAAGGAGAAGAAGAACAGTGTGAGACGGATGAGGAGGACATAGAGTTTCCTCGAACCAAGAACCACACAGCCATAGCTGGGCTGGCCGTGCATCTGTTGAACAAGGTGCGCTTGGGCTTCCCGGAGCATGTGTGCCTATACGAGCTTTGTGGCATCTCATGTTGTTGTCCCTGATGAACTCGGACGACTGAGATGGCAGGGTGGAATTTGTGACGGAGTTCCTTCAAGCTATGGAGACTACGGATGACGAGCTCTACATGCGGGATTTGTTCCAGAAGTTGGAAGGAGAAGCAGGTCATATGCTTCGCAAGCCTACGTTGGATGATGCCCATACATTCTTCATGCGGCACTTTGGGACACCATTCCTGGAAATAGACTCTATGAGATTGTGGAGGCCATGGAAGTTGAGTTCAAGCAGTTTGCAGAGAGCCTCATTTTGATGGGGTATGACAATGACGTGGAGGACAGCTTGAGCCACAAGGTGACGCAAATGTCAACTCTGCAGCAGCTGAAAGTGGTGACAACGCTCTACATGGTGGAGAAGTTCTACATGCTGAACAAGATGGAGGTTCCAACGAATGTGCGGATGCTACAGAACATGGACATGCTAGAGATGATGAAACTTCATGGGATGATGGATTCATCAACGTGGATGTGGACGAGTCCAGTGATGAGTCGCCTTTGGCCCGTGAACATCGCTACCGACAGAGTGGCCTTGACGAGGTGTCGAACCCTGAGCTTTGGCAAGACATTCACCATCTTGCTCTAGAAGAATCTGTGCGAGCTTATCGACTTGGACAGCAAGAAGGACCAGGAGGTCATGCAGATGCAACAAGAGCTGATGATGAAGGGTCAGAAGGGTATGAACCTTCAATTGCGTCGGAAACCGAGATGCAGACGCTCCGGTGGGATGGATGCAGGTGAAGGTGTCGACACTGGAGAGCAAGAGCCTGAAGGTGAACACAATTTGGGCTTTACTATAGCTCAGCTGAGAAGCCCGACCAAGATGATGTGAGTGGCGACGAATCCTTCGAGCAGCTTTTGAGGGAGACTCGCGTGCATTGACCGCACGGTCAAGCAGTTCATGGACTTGGCTGAGCAGGCAGAGGTGGCAGGCGACTATGAGCTTGCCGCGCACTACGTGGCCGAGGCCAACAACGTAGACATTTTGTAGGACCATTCACCTATCAACGATAGGAAGAACTTTACATTTGTCTCACCAGTTGCCAGTGTCTGAGCAGCAAGTTACAGCAATGCTACTCAGAGGCGGGGTGACTGACAGTTCACTCCTGACTAAGGCCATTACATGTGGCAACATGAAGCAGTGAATCACCATTACCGGTGAGGCATTTGTGTGCTCAAAAGGCGCGCCCGCTTTCCCAGTGAATATCTATTTCTATCTACGTATCTACTTACCTACCTACCACTAAGAACCTTCATCAGGCAGGAAGACACACGGTAAAGTGGTAAAATGGTAAAACCGTAAATTTACCAATTCTGTAGGATTTTGGCACTGGTAAAACGGTAAAACGGTAATTTTTTTACCGTTTTACCATTGTCGTTTCAGTGGTAAAACGGTAAAATGGTAAAACGGCAGGATTTTTACATTTTTACCATGTTACCGTTGTACCCTTTTATCGTTTTACCACTGGAACGAAAACGCTAAAACGGTAAAAGTGATACCGTTTTACCGTTTTACCATTTTACCATTTTACCGTTTTGTTAGTGCAAAAGGTACTAAGATGTTGAAAATTTACCGTTTTACCGTTTTACCGTGCGCCTTTGCAAGAGGAACCTCTTAGGCACACGTCGTACCAAAAAACTGCTTAGTCAGCTCCACCACAAATCCAACTCTCCTGACCAGCAAGCCGCAGATTGGCGGAAAAACAACGAATTGATGGAACAGACGCGTTGGCCGCCCGATGCGCAAAGAATGCGCCTTTGAAATCTAGAGTCTAGAGATGGCATGCGATGAAGAAGTCTTTGCCATGAGAAAAACATCAGATAAAATGGGTTTGAGCCTGCAAGGTCGTGACCTGGGCGGATCGTTCAAGACTGTCGTCGCGAAAGTATACCCTGAAGAGATGAACGCAGCGATCGCCCAGGCAATAATTCGTTTTGTGCAGGTCACCTTCGATGTTGGAAGCAGCACAGATCCGCTTCCCGTCGATATGGCGGCTTTGCTGAGTTATGATTTTGTCTCCAAGGCCGTGGTTCAGCACGATTGCAATTGGACCCTGTATAGGATTCAGCAGCCGCAGTATGCATTGCCCCGAGCAAAGACTTTTTTGCAGTATCCGCAAAGGAAAAAGGTCTATGATAAGTGAACCCGGATTCAATACTATTCAAAGGTAAATCCTCGTTATTTCTTAATATTTGCAGAATTCTTTTTGAGGTTTTTTATTTTATTACATTATTTTTGAATTCTGGTTTCTTTGTTTCTGCCCACTTTTTTTCTGTTTCTGATTTTTTCCATTTGCTTTTTTCGTTTTTTAATATTTTTTTTGCTTATTGGCGAAGGAAGTTTAGAAGTCAGACTTCCGACAATATGGACAGATGGAAAAGCACAGACAGGAAGAAGCTCAGACAGGGAGAAAGTCAGAAGAGAGAAGCTCAGACAGGGAGAGTCAGAAGAGAGAAGATCAGAAAGGTGAAAGTCAGAAGGGAGAAGATGCAGGTGCGCCAGAAGGTAGGAAAGTCGCGAGACACTGTGTTTTTCCGGTATTTTGTGGCTCCGGAGGGTCGAAAAGTAGGCTCGCTAAAGCGGCGGGTGCGGAGCCATCTGGGGAGCTGAGAGATCAAAAATTGCACGCCGTTTCGTCACTAAGCAGATTTTGAAGCAAAAAGGCACAAAACACCTCACGCTCGGAGCACTTTTGGAAGTTGAGATGTGGAAAAAGCACACGGCGTTGTGGCGCGAAGCACATTTGGAAGTGAAAACATGCAAAACACCTCACGTCCGAGCCGCTTTTGGAAGTTGAGATGTTGAAAAACTGTATGGCGTTGTGGCGCGAAGCACAGTTTGAAGTAAACAGTGTCAAAGCACACCATGTTCGGAGCACTTTTGGAAGTTGAGATGTCGAAAAAGTGCACGACGTTGTGGCGCGAAGCACATTTGGAAGTGAAAATGTTAAAAGCACCACACGTTCGAAGCATTTTTGGACGTTTAGACCTGGTTTTGTGTAGCAGGCGCAGGGGATTCTGCACCTGGTCAAGAGTGAGCTAAGCGTGTCGGTTTGTGGCATGTTCAAAAATGATGGCAGGCGTGGCACCTTTGAAGAGGATTTGCAAAGATGCATTTCGCGTGGCAGGCGCAGTACAAGTGACATATCGAGCAGATATGCTCAGAGGTCAGGGCGCTGATTTCCTGAGAGGGGCAGGTGCAGCACTTCGTATGAGTTAGTTTCACTTTTTCGTGTCAGGCGCAGTATTTTAGAGACATGGCATGGCAAAATCGGAAAAAGCATGGGCTGCACTCAATTTTTCATTTTGGTAGGAAATCTCGCAGAATGCTTGGTTTTGGATGTCGTTAACTTGGACAATGGAGGAAATCTCGCAAATTGCTTCGTTTCGGAATGTTACATTACACTACACTACACCACACCACACCGCACCACACTAGACTACAACTACAGCTACAACTACAACTGCAACTAAGAGCACGATCACAGCTGCAAGAACAACTACCACTACAATTGTAGGTACAACTACACCTACCATTAGAACCACAATTACAACTATAACTACAACAGCAACAACAACAACAACACCAACAACAACAGGAGCAGCAGCAACAACAACAACAACACCAACAAAAACAACAAACAACAAACAACAAACAACAAACAACCAACAACCAACAACCAACAACCAACAACCAACAACCAACAACCAACAACCAACAACCAACAACANACAACAAACAACAAACAACAAACAACAAACAACCAACAACCAACAACCAACAACCAACAACCAACAACCAACAACCAACAACCAACAACCAACAACAACCACAACCACAACAACAACAACAACAACAACAACAACGGCAGCAACAACAACAGCAACAACAACAACAACAGCAACAACAAACAACAAACAACAACAACAAACAACAAACAACAAACAACAAACAACAAACAACAAACAACAAACAACAAACAACAAACAACAAACAACAAACAACAAACAA
>BGPT01000431.1:97042-107495 GCA_003297045.1 Symbiodinium sp. clade C Y103 | reverse complement strand
CAACAACCAACAACCAACAACCAACAACCAACAACCAACAACCAACAACCAACAACCAACAACCAACAACCACAACAACAACAACAACAACAACAACAAGAACCACAACGACGACAAGAACCACAACGACAACAACGACAACGACAACGACGACAGCGACGACAACGACAACGACAACGACAACGACGACAACGACAACGACAACGACAACAACGACAACGACGACCACGACAACGACAACGACAACGACAACAAGAACAAGTACTACAACAACGACTACAACGTCAACTACACACAAGTACAGCTACAAATACAACAGCTGCACTCATTACAACAACCACAACTACAATTACAATAACCACTACAACTAACTACTACACTACACGACAATCAACTACAACTTCAACTATAACCACAATTACAATTACATTACACCTACAACTACAGCTACAAGTACATCTGCAACTACAACCACAAGTACACCTACAACGAAATTACAATTACACTGCGCTGCCTCCAGCCACTTATCGATCTAACGATGGGTTGGCTTTGCCAACTATGATTCTTAATAGCCAACTTCTCATATAGATACCCTATTTTTGAAACTTCCGCTACCGTTTTGTACGGTATTATTGGTATTTTTCCCGAGAGGGTCTGAGCGACGGATTCTTTTAAAAATTGGGGCTGTTAAATATATCTTTACCTTCATATCCTTATATCTTTATATCTTTCCATCTTCACATCTTCACATCCTCCCATCTTCATATCCTTACATCTTTACATCTTCACATCCTTACATTTTCGTATTTTTACATTCTCTTTTTCTAACTTTCTCTCCTTTTCTTTCTCTCTTTCTTTCCTTTCCCCTCAAAATTATGAGGCAAAATTACGATTTCACGTATTTTAGGAACCCTTTCGCACGAAATGAGGTTCGATCGTTGAAAACATGAGGCAAATTTGCGACGTTACTTGTCCTGGAGCAATCTTTTCCTACGAAATGAAGGTCGATATATAAAAATTACGGGCAAATTATAATTTTATTTATTTTCGAGTAACTTTTTCCTACGGAATGAAGGATAATGTGCAAAAGCTACGAGAAAAATTATAATTTTACTTGTCTTGGAGCCATCCCTTAGTACGAGGTAAGATTCGATTGACAAAACGTGGGGGAAAATTGCGATTTTACTTGTCTTGGAGCAACGCTTTCGCACGAAATGAAGGTGATGGGGAAAAACATCAGGTAAAATTGCGATTTCACATATTTTGGAGCAATCCTTTCGCATGACATGAGGTTCGATCGCCAAAAATATGAGCCAAATTTACGACTTTCTTTATGATGGTCGATATGCAAATATTAAGGGAAAATGCATTGCGATTTTATTTGCTTTCGAATAATTCTTTCGCATAATATGAGGGTTGATATGCAAAAAAATTGAGATAAAATTGTGATTTTATTTGTATTATATAAAAATGGTATGATTCATCCCTAAAAAAATATTCTGGGGTATTAACCTAGTTCTGGAATAATTTTTTTGGAATAATAATTATGGAATAATTTTCTTAGGGGTAGGTTTTCGAATGTGCATGTTGGAATTTGAAATTCTTGATCTAACCCCTTAACATACCCTGGAATAATTAGGTTTTGGAATATTTTTATATCAAGTCCAAATAGCCCAAATATTTCTATATATGGTCCTTCTAAAGCCGTTTCTTGCTTGGCGGTTGCCAAAAGAACCCTTCCTAGAAGGGCGGTTTGCATGAAAGCCTTCTATTTATAGTTATTCTAGACATAATTTAATTTGCGCATTTAATGCCAACCTTTGTATGCAGCGTACTTGCATTCACAATTAACGTCAAACGGACCACCTTTCTTTCACGGGTTTTCACGCTCTCCAAAGGCTGTTCATTCTGACATGGGTTTTTTCGGGTTTTTTCACGTTTTTTTTCATGCTAGTTTACGGTCATTAAGTTTCAATCAACCTTTCATGCTTCCTCTACTTCTTCCATATTCCTTTTATTTCCATCCAAAGAACCTTCGATGGCCCTGTGGGGAATGAATGGGAAAGGGCAAGTCTTTAGTTTTCCTTCGTTTTTGATGTTTTTCCCAATTTCTGGGCTAGTTGGGTGGTTGTGGCAGCTGCCCCCTTTGGCTTTTAAAGGGTGGCGGGCATCTCCAATACCCCCAGAATAATTTCTTCCCTTTGGTAATTCCGCAAAATTGCCTTCAACCTGGTTCTCCCCAGAGGTTTTCCTAACCTTTTATATTTCCCCCGCCCTATTTCTTAATATTCCACAATATTCCCTTGATTTCAATCAAGAGAACCTTCGATGGCCCTGTGGGAAATGAATGGGAAAAGGCAAATCTTTAGTTTTCCTTCGTTTTTGATGATTTTCTTAATTTCTGGGCTAGTTGGGTGGTTGTGGCAGCTGCCCACTTTGGCTTTTGAAGGGGTGGCGGACATTTCCAATACCCCCAGAATAATTTTTTCCCTTTGACAATTCCGCAAAATTGCCTTCAACCTGGCTCTCCCCAGAGGTTTTCCTAACCTTTTATATTTCCCCCGCCCTATTTCTTAATATTCCACAATATCCCCTTGATTTCAATCAAGAGAACCTTCGATGGCCCTGTGGGGAATGAATGGGAAAGGGCAAGTCTTTAGTTTTCCTTCGTTTTTGATGTTTTTCCCAATTTCTGGGCTAGCTGGGTGGTTGTGGCAACTGCCCACTTTGGCTTTTGAGGGGTGCCGGGCATCTCCAATACCCTCAGAATAATTTCTTCCCTGTACAATTTAACCTAGTTCTTCCTAGAGTCCTAGAGGTTTTCTTAATCTTTCATATTTCCCCATGTTTCTTTCATATTTCTTTCATTTCCACCCAAAAAAACTCTCCATGGCCCTGGTAGGAAGGAGTGGGAACGGGTATGAAAGGGTTGATGTTATTGGCAGGCTTCTGGGCTATTTGTGTGTTGTGGTATGACTAGCTGAGAGCAGACATGAAACCTGATGGTTGGTCCTATTTGTGCTTGAGGATTCTCAACGTATCGATCCTCGGAATAGAAAATACAAATAAAGCAACCTTTGCAAAACCAATTTTGTGCAGGATTTCCTGATGATGTATCTATTTTTTTTTTATCACTGTTTATTCAGTAGGTTTTGCAATGCTGCGCAACCCCCCTGTCGATAGATTTTTTTGGATAGGGGGTATCCTTTGGCCTTAAATATTATTCAAAAATCCCAAATACCTTATTGAGTTCCGGGAATAATTTTTAAAGCGCAACTCGAGGTATGCCAGAATAATATTTTATTATTCTGAGGTATATTGATTTGGGTATACCACTTAGGGATGGCTCTTAAAATGATTTTGCGTATAAATATATTTCTTTATAATAAATAAATTTAAAATATAGAAAATATAAAATTATCTTGAAATTTATTTTGAATAATTATTGGGAAGAAATCCCTTAAATATATTATTTGAAATTTCTGATATGATATTTGGAATATATATAATAAGATTCGTAATATGTAATTTAAATATATTTTTTGATAAAAATATATGCAAATAAATTTGATAATAAATAGTATGGTAGCAACAAAAACAAAGGAAAAAGAAAAGGCAAGAAAAATATAAATAAGCACCTTTAAAGGCGGATAAAATTCCGGGCTTAAGCCGAAGAGGTAACTAGATATAAGCAGATTGAAAAGCATCTATTAGAAATAACCATCCAAAATATTTGACCTCGGAATTTGTTATGCATATTTTCCGTCGCATTAATCGAAGGAAAACAAGAATTGGTAATTTTGCTCATGACAAATCCTTCCTATTCGGGAGCGTAATGCTATACAACGCCCGTGTCTCATTCAGACGAAGGTAATTTGGATGCTAATTAAATTATAGGATCCGAAATAGGTCTTGGGACCAGATACGATTTATATACCCGTTCCATATCTTTGTTCCATATCTCCGTTCCATACTTTTGTTCCATAGTCCCGTGCCATATTTTTGTTGATCTATTTTGAATTCTTGAGGGTCATATTGGGTCCATGCTGGGCCTATATTCGATTATTTGACGGATCTATAGGGTTTGATGGAGATCTCTGGGATCCCAAAAAAAGAGTTGACACTCAAATTTCTCCCCACAATCGTCATAATCGGGGTGATTATCTGAGATGAATGCCAACTTTTGGGACCAAAACGGGGCCATATTGGGCCTATATTGATCCATATTGGACTCTTTGGAGCCATGTTGGACCCATGTTGGGCCCATATTGGGCCCATATTGGACCCATATTGGGCCTATGTTGGCCTAGACAAATATTGAGATTTTCGTGTTTCACAAATTTGGTGTCTGACAATACTAATTTTGGGATGTTGCAATCATATTTGGAATTGTCAAGACATATCTTGGGCCATTTGGGGCTTTTGATAAGCCAATGTTGGGCCAAATAAATCTAAATATTTGTGGGGCGCGAATGTTAGGGTTTTCGTGCCCCACAAATTTGGATCAAAGCAAGCCTTTAAAAAAATCTTTAACGGGAGACCTTTCTCGTTGAGGGTTTTTTCGGGGTGGCTTTGGGTCAATTTTGGGCAATTTCGATCATATCTTGGGATTATATTAGGCCATATTGGGCCATCTTGGGGCCATGTTGAACCTAAATATTGGGCCAAGAACGGCAAAACCCCCACTCGTTCCATACGTTCGGAACACCGCAGAACGTTCCATACCCAATTTTGACCCGCAGCCATTTTAAGGCTTACGCCTGACAGCCGGGCGCCGGCACGGAAAGAATTGGTAGGCCCCTGTGTTGACCCATATTGGCCCCATCTTCGTCAATATTGGTTCATCTTCGCCCTAGCTTGGCCTATGTTGTACCTAGCTTGGCCCGTGTCGGTCGTATCTTGGTCCTATATTGGCCCCATATTGGCTCCATAGCGCCAAATATTGGCCCCATCTTGGTCCATATTAGCCCTATCGTGATCCTATATTGGCCCATCTTGATCCATCTTGAGGCCTATGCTGAGGCCCTGTTGGCGATATAAGAAACCATCTAGGTTGAAAAGCCTCCAAAAGATCCAGGTCCAAAATCCTGCAAAAACCTTTTTTTTTTTACCATCGCCAAGAAAAAATCCATGGCGGCCGAAGGGCCCGAAGCCGTGTAAAAAACGATACTTTTGCATATCGCACGTACGATCCCCTGTAAATTATAGGGTCAGTGGTCGACCGGGGGTCGGGCGGGGGTCGACACGGGGTGGGTCGGCGGCAGGGGCGGGCAGCTTACATAACCTTCGGTTACCACCGCTGAACGTCCTGCCGCCGACCCACCCACGCCCGATCCCGTGGGCAGTGATAATCCTGTAATCCGGCGATATCTCGCCATATGAAGCCGTTCTGCAAGTCATTGCAAGGATTGCGGATCAGTTGCGGCTTCTGCCCCCGCCCCTCCCCTCAAAATTCTTCAGCGTAACGGTATCTTCACGTTTGGGGGGATTCAAAATTCCGCGCAATATGGGAAAAAGCAAGACTTTCGGATGGAAGCTTCATTTTGAATATTTTTGTGGTTGATTTTTTATATTGTAATTTATAAACCTTTTATATCTTTAGCATAGAAAAAATATATATTTCTTATAATATATTAAAAATTTTATAAATATCAGTATCTTTGCCAAATATTATTTATAAAATACCAGTAGTATTGCACAAGGCGGTGGCGGAAATTTCAAAATAGGAAACCTATAGGAGAGGTTCATTGTTGTGAGTCATGGATGGCAGAGCAGACCCACTGATGGATCAAAAGGTGGTTGGAGCGTCGGCCTATCTATCTATCTATCTATCTATCTATTTGCCTGCTTAACTAACTGACTAACTGACTAACTAACTAACAAACTGACTAAGTAACAAACTAACTAAGTAACAAACTAACTAACTGACTAACTCACCAATTGACTAACAAACTGACTAACTGACTAACTAACGAACTGACTAACTGACTAACGGACTAACTAATTAAGTTACTAACTAACTAACTAACTAACGAACGAACGAACCAACCAACCAACCAACCAACCAACCAACCAACCAACCAACCAACCAACCAACCAACTAACTAACTAACTAACTAACTGACGAACTGACTAACTGAGTAACTGAGTAACTGACTAACTAACTGACTAATTGACCAATTGACTAACTGAAAAACTGACTGACTGACTGACTGACTAACTGACTAACTACCTGACAAACTAACTAACTAAGCTGTTAAGTTGTTAAGTGGTTAAGTTGTTAAGTTGTTAAGTTGTTAAGTTGTTNCTGACTAACTACCTGACAAACTAACTAACTAAGCTGTTAAGTTGTTAAGTGGTTAAGTTGTTAAGTTGTTAAGTTGTTAAGTTGTTAAGTTGTTCAATTGTTCAGTTGTTAAGTTGTTAAGTTGTTAGTTCAATTAAATAATTGACATCTCAAAATTTGCTTAAAACCATCAATTTTTGACACTTTTGACTTCCGAATGTGCTTGGCGCCACAACAGCGTGCATTTTTTCGACATCGGATGGCCATCGAATCGTCAAAAAGTGCTCCGAGACCCTCACGTTTTTACGATTTTTGCTTCCAAATGTGCTTCGCGCCACAGTGCCGTGCACTTTTTCGACATCTCAACTTCCAAAAGTGTTCCGGTGCTGACAATTTTTAACACTTTTCACTTCCAAATGTGCTTCGCGCCACAGCGCCGTGCACTTTTTCGACATCTCAACGTCCAAAAAATGTCCGAACCTGTCAATTTTTAACACTTTTTACTTCCAAATGTGCTTCGCGCCACAGCGCCGTGCACTTTTTCCACATCTCAACTTCCAAAAGTGCTCCGAGAATGACAATTTTTAACACTTTTTACTTCCAAATGTGCTTCGCGCCACAGCGCCGTGCACTTTTTCCACAGCTTAACTTCCAAAAGTGGTCCGAATATGAGGTATTTTAACTCTTTTTACTTCAAAATAGGCTTCGCGCCACAGCGGCGTGCAATTTTTCATCTCTCATCTGCCAAGATGTCTCCGCACCCGCCGCTTTAGCGAGCCTACTTTTCGACCCTCCGGAGCCNCAATTTTTCATCTCTCATCTGCCAAGATGTCTCCGCACCCGCCGCTTTAGCGAGCCTACTTTTCGACCCTCCGGAGCCACAAAACATTGGAAAAACACAATATTTCGCGACTTTCCTACCTTTTCGCACACCTGCATCTCTTCTCTTCTGACTTTCTCATCTCTTATCTTCTCTCTTCTGATTTTCTTCATGGCTGAGCTCTTCACATCTTGGCTCTTCTCACCTCTGCTTTTCAATTATCTATATTATCGGAAATTTCACTTCTAAATTTCCTTCGATTATAAATACCGTAATTTTTGCTATTAAAAGCAAAAAATATCGTAAATATTATAATTTTAAATTCCCAAAACATAAAAAATATCGCAACTTACGATATTTTTTGCTCTAAAATTCTATATAAAAAACAAAAATACCAATTATTTAATAATTTCTTAACCCAAAAAAATAAATATAGATAAAGAAAAATAATTACAACATATATTAAAAATAATAACAACTTTAAAATAATACCAATACCAGCAACAACAACAACAACAACAACAAATACAACCAAAACCAAAACAACAACAACAACAATAATAACAATAATAATAACAACAACAACCACCAACACAAACACAACGACAACGACAACCACAACAACAACAACAACCATCAACAACAACAACAACAAAAACAACAACAACAAAAACACAATCCCTACAACTTCAAATATCCAAATATGCTACGAATACATGCACAAAAATTATCATCAATTCCATCATTCCCATTTTCTAATATCCAATTTATATATTCGAATATATTTTTTATACTAAATTTTAAGCATTTAATTTTTAATAATTCCGATTTTTTAAATAACCATTTACTAAAATATAATCTAAATATAATATAAAAATAAGAATACATTCTATATTATACAAAAATTTATGAAATTCGCCTTCAATGCAAATTATATTTTTTAATACTAGGGTTGGCCCGCTGTTTCCAACAACGTGGGCTTTTGGCTGATCGCTTCTAGATAAAAATATTGTTCTTCTCATTATTCGAAGGAAATTTAGAAGTTAAATCTTCCGATAATATGGACAAATGGAAAATGCAGAGCCATGAAGAAAGTAAGAAGATGAAGAAAATTAGAAGAAAGAAAATCAGATAGGAAGAAAATCAGAAGAGAATAGATGCAGGTACGTGAAAAGGTAGGAAAGTCGCGAAACACTGTATTTTTCCAATGTCTTGTGATTCCGGAGGGTCGAAAAGTAGGCTCGCTAAAGCGGCGGGTGCGGAGACATCTTGGCAGATAAGACGTGAAAAGTTGCACGCCGTTGTGGTACGAAGCCGATTTGGAAGTAAAAAGAGTTAAAATACCTCATATTCGGACCACTTTTGGAAGTGAAAATGTGGAAAAAATGCACGGCGTTGTGGCGCGAAACTTATTTGGAGGTCAAAAGCGTTAAAAATTGTCACCTTCGGACCACTTTTGGAAGTTGAGATGTGGAAAAAGTGCACGGCGCTGTGGCGCGAAGCACATTTGGAAGTAAAAAATCTTAAAAATTAACAGCCTCGGCTAAGTCATACCTAAGTCATGCCCTAACTCTATTTCCGCATGGCACCGCTCTTTCCAGAAGTCACGCCTAAGTCATGCCTACCTGGCATTTCAGCATGGTACCGCAATGGAGGTATGCGTAAAAAATATTGAATAGATTTTCAAAAAAAATGTTTTAGTATGGCACAACTATCGTTAGAATAATCAGATAGAACTGTCTATAAGCAATTTCGGGTTCTCTCTTCTGCATGGCACCGCTATCTCCACAATGCCCCAAACATGATATCGCACACAGGCAACTTTTTGTTCCTCACTTAATTAACCTTCGGTGCGAAGACACGCTTGCGCTCCATCAGCCAGGTCTGTAGCTAGTTCTTGCGCCCGGTTTTTGAGTTCAGGGTCTTTGGTTCGATTATATGGTATGTTTTCACAGCTATTCTGGACGAGATCTCGGACGAGATCAAACGAGATCCGGACGAGATCAGAAAAATCAAATTCCAAATCAAATTGCATACAATCAAAAAGTCGGCACAAAAAGCGCACTGCCAGTGCCAATTATTCGGTTTATTTGTTCAAGCAATCAAATCAATATAGGCATGAAATATTCGGAAAATACAATACTCGATTGTGAAGACACTTCACAATGGCACCGCCATAGAATTAATCGGCTACCTTCTAGTCAAATGTAGGCCCAAAGCAGGCACAACACCAAGTCACCGCGTCTTCCACAAGACAATATATCATCAAAAGCATGCATATCCCCAAACATGGGAATCACAAGCATAATGAAGAAAAAGGCACGACATCCTAAAAGCATTTTGTGCTGAAAGGGTATATAAAAAATAAAAAAAGAAATGATTTAAATTTTTCCCTATAAGATATTGAAAAAATATACGGCGCTATAATACGAAGCACATTTAGAAATGAAAATCGTAAAAACATACGATATTCGAAACACTTTTAAAAGATTTAATAACCATCCAATATCGAAAAAGTGCACGCCATTGTAGCACCAAGCATATCTAAAAGTCAAAAATGTCCAAAATTAAGGTTTTAAGTAAATTTTCAAATCTCAATAAATTAATCAAATAACTTAATAACTAAATCATTTAATAACAATTAACAACTTAAATAATTAGTTTGTCAATTAGGTATGGTTCAAAATTATTAGCCCTATAATTGGTTAGTTTATGTTAGTCTACTATTTAAAATAACAATATTTTAGTATCATAATTTTAAGCCATAGCCAATTGGGTAAGCAGGCAAATAAATAAATAAATAAATAGGCCATCCATAAGTAATTTCCCTCTACCGTTCTCATATCCCATTAATTCCCCTCTCCTTTAGTTTATTATTCCTAAAATTTCCGCCACCGCCTTATACGATACTATTAATACTTCTGCTCCTACCACCACTATTATTATTACTATTACCCCTACTACTATAACTACAATAGCAACAACAACAACAACTATTATTATTACCACTCCTACTACCTCTACTACTACTACTACTCCTCCTCCTACTACTACCACTGCCACTGCCACTACCACTACCACTGCCAGTACCATTAACACTACCATTACCACTAACACTACCACTATCACCACGACTACCACTACCACTACGACCGCCACAGCCACTACCACTACCACTGCCACCGCCAGTACCACTACCACCTCTACTACCACTACCACTACCACCACCACTACCACCACCACCACCACCACCACCAGCACCAGCACCAGCACCAGCACCAGCACCAGCACCAGCACCAGCACCAGCACCAGCACCAGCACCAGCACCAGCACCAGCACCAGCACCA
>BGPT01000431.1:53711-89277 GCA_003297045.1 Symbiodinium sp. clade C Y103 | reverse complement strand
ATGAAAACGACGCATCAATTGCATACACTTTCCACTGGGGCGCTGGTTTTCACAGGTTGGTAAGTGAACGCGGTTTTGCAGACAAAACCATTGGCAGAAGCACGGGCAGAAGCANTACTTGAGAAAGTTGGGCTGTGGGTGCCCCCAAAAAAACGAGGTCAAAACGAGCTACGAACGAGCTATCAACGAGCCCAAAAAGTCCAATTCCAAGACCATTTCCAAAATCCTTCCCCAAAATCGAGCAGCAAAACTTGAACAGAATGGGCAGGGAGCACAAACAAGAAGCACATGAACAGACATGCAACTAACCAGATNTTGAACAGAATGGGCAGGGAGCACAAACAAGAAGCACATGAACAGACATGCAACTAACCAGATAACCAACAAAACACTGTGGGCGCGCAGAGAAATCAAGAATTTCATTATAATCAACTATTGCTAAGATTAAGAAAAAAGCTGTTTCGTACGGTAGGCGCCAGTGACGATGCGACTTCAACATGAAGATGCGACATAACTCAAGACCNTTGCTAAGATTAAGAAAAAAGCTGTTTCGTACGGTAGGCGCCAGTGACGATGCGACTTCAACATGAAGATGCGACATAACTCAAGACCCCTGTATGTGCGGTTTGACAGGATCTGCAGAGCAAATACATGCAGAATCTGCACATGAATGATCCACCGTCTGCTGCAAATCAACCTTCCACCATCTCATGACCCCTGCCTCCATTCGCACCAACATATCGATGGCTTCATCTACCATATTGGCCTAGCGGATCCGATGTCCGGCTTTACGTGCAACCTGTTATGATTTCAGACTGCTTGACATGCTACGAAATGTTGCTGGCTGATACTTGATGCATCTTACATCATCTTACTGCGGCTGCCGGGCTTCCACTTGTTTGCTGAGCCCCTGTCCTTTGTCAGAGCACTGATCACAGTGGCATAGGTGACTTCATCTGGCTGAACACCAGCCTTTCAAACGGAATATCGGAGCGGCACTGTACCCAACTTTTTGGTTGCGGCTGCTTGCCTCATTGTGCTGAAACCTATTTACCAGCACAATCTTCCAACCGCTCACAGTACATCTATTGGCCATGACAAAGTGGGACCAAGCAGCTTGAACGTAAAACATTGAACCATATTGAACCTGTAATTCTGAGCCAAAGTCTTTCCCTTGTGGATTCAAGTACATCCGAGGCTGTGAACACTTTTTCAATGTCTTCCATATCCTGACACTGGTCAAGGGTAGAATCTGCCTCCTGCATCTGTTTCAGCCAATTTTGCGCCTGGCGTGCGAAGCAAATGCGTGGCACGAGAATAGAACATTTCATCTGGGTCAAAATATGTTGCCAAATGTTGCCAAAGAATTGGATGGGAAAGTATATGCACAGTTAATCAGCATCTATTAGTCCATGGGTTCGGTGCTCGGGGGTTCAAAGTTTGATCCATCGGACATGTCAAAGTAGAGTGGCCATGTTGATTGAAACCGATGACTGGAAATTGCCGCTGTTCACTTTGCGAAGCTGCCAAGACTGCCGGATTTCTGCCATTCACGGGCACTTTTTTCTCCTTTGATGCCACATTGCCAAGGCACGCTTTGGTGCATGCCTCAAAACGGAGCAAAACTGTGCGGACAAATTGTAGGTTGAACTTGACTGGTAGCACCAATTTCCCGATTTCTCAACAGTTCTTGACATATCTCAACTATCGCAAGAATGTAGGAATTCAGCTTTGCCGCATAAGGAAACCTAAACGCATCAACGGACGCATACGCGCGCTATGTTTTGAGAGTACTGCATCCAAAGTACACTAACAGCTGCATTGTAGACCACTGAATTGCTTTCCAAATTCGCCTCCTGAGCAATTACATACCATGGTTGTGTTTCACCATCCACAAGTCAACAGCAAAGGGGATAGAAACAGAGTTGTGGTTAACTAGATGGTGGACCACTCTGAACCTTTGTGATTGTGACAGGACACGGAATCAAAACAGGGGTTCCCAAGGTTCCCAGGCTGCCAAAACCAGCACAGTCATTCAGTCCTCCGCGGCCATCAGAAGTTTCAGGGCTGAAATCCACAGACCGGCCTTCTCAGTGCAAGTGATGCAAGCGCCTGAAATGACGAGACTGGGTCGGCTAAGTGCTTGGCTTCTGTCCAAACCAAAACCAGAAAGAAAGACCCACATGTAAGTCACATATAATATAGATAATTAGCTAAACTAAAGCCAAGATATCCGTGCAACATATCCAAGCAACCGTTTCATCAACATCATCAACCACAATCTCAGCTTATCACTTTTCAATAGTCCTCATGATTCAGAACATCTAAGTTCCCGAATAAGTTCCCGAATGCTGAAGTGGGGACGTGGCGCGGTAGGACACGATGTTGGCTTCGAGCTCTTGCCAGCGCATCTTCGACAACAACGAGGAAGCCATCCACCACAAACTGCCTGGGCAACGGGTGGAGTCTGGACCAACACGGGTGATGGGAAATCAATTCCTGTATCCACTCGTGTGCAAATCTTCAGGTGATAGTTGGAACGGTGGGAGCAGGAGAATGGTCCCAAGTTCTTCTTTTGATTGAGAAGTAGACCAATCCCTCCGGAACTGAGTTAGCCTCTTCGCCTGTGGACGGATCTTGTAATATCCTTGGGCAGTTACCATGAGACGTGACCATCCCTTTCCTAAAACGCTAACATTCTCAACGCTCTCATCCCACCATAAATGGGAATTGCCTCAGAATCCACCTTCCCAGGCCATCCCAGGCCATCCCAAGCCATCCATGGACATTTTACCAAGGCCCAGCTGCCCCTTTCACAGGCACTCAGCAGCCCATTGCAGGCCACGCAGGTCACTACTGGAGCCGCTTCCAGCAGCAGCAGGCCCTGCAACCAATGGCCTGTGGCCTTGCAGGCGTTGACCACCGCATTGGATGTCACTTCCTGGGTCGGCAGGATATGGGGGCAACTCAACGTCTTGGACTCGGACCAGAAAAACATGGTGATTTGTGGTATTTTGTTGTGATAACAATCAAGAAATTTTCGGAGCTGACATTTTTGATCCAAGCATAACCAATCCTACATCTTTTGTCACGTTCAGTTGGAAAAAAAACATGTTGTTGAGCACCCTTGAAGTCTGGAACTTTTTCATTGACGGCTAACAACTAAGCGCCCGGCATTGGTTTGAACACCCTCCAGCTGGGCTTCCCAAAACACGCCCAGGGCTTCTTGCCATCGTCCACTCTTCTCGCAGGAACTGATGGCTGCATTGAAAGAAATCCTGTGCTGCACAGCGAGCCCAAACCCATCCCAATATTTCATCCCCGAATAAGCGCCACCATTTAGTGGATTGGAAGTGTTGTCATATGGTCAAAAGATGTCAAAAGATGCATGTATATAAATCCTACTCCTTCACCCAAGCATGAAGAAAGGCAAGAGTCACATCCGCTTGCAACGCATCTGCTTCCCGCAAATTCTTCAAGAGTTCCAATGCTTCCTCCCACTTCGCAACCTCTTCGCATGCGCTGATCGCAGCATTGAAACCAATCACGTCCACCAATCCGCTGTAAGATTTGCCTCCCTCCAACCCCTCTTCCAATAGCGACAAGGCGCGCTTCCACTCGCCGCCCTTGTCAAAGGCATCCATCATCGAGTTGAAGGTGATGATGTTCCTGGCTCATATGGAAGTCACCAGGATCGCGGTCGAACCATTAAAGATAGGGATTGAATAGCAGCAAACATGGGGCTGAAACATCAAAACCGAATCGAACCTAGGGATTGAACCATCAAACATTAGCAAAATGGGGATATACTATATACATCTATATACATTTATATACATATATCAACCAACAACAATGGTTTAACCATGTTTAACCACTATATACCACTATAGATTCGAGTACTATAGGGATGCGACTTGACAACTCGCAACCAATTCATAACAAGCACGGCAATTCATCCCCTGACAAATTACTTGGCATGTTGAAAACCCGAAACCCAATGCAGACCTTTTGCTCACTCCACGCAGCGTTCCTCCTATCGATGCCCTAAACGGAAAGCGTTGAACCCCAACTTCCAACCATCCAAGGTCCTAGGTTCAACGCCAAGATTCGGCTCAAGGCGCAAAGTTGGCAATGCGCAAAAGAGATGCCAGGCCTCCTCCCAAGCTCCAGACTTTCCGCAGGCACTGATCCTTGGGTCTTGGGACAAATGCTCCAAGGTTTCAATCTGCAAAGCTTGACTTAAGTGAATAGGTCTATGCTAGTTTGTGGCCCATGAACAGCTCTCCAATAAGAATCCAAAGGGTTTTTGCACCAGCCATGTCGGGAAACCTCATTATATAACATGGTCTAAGTCTTCATCACATTCTCAGCTACCAACCTAAAATCGCTTAAACGAGGAAGTAGTTTGACCTCATTTGAGGCTTGGCCCTGTGTTTGAGGCCTCCTCAGATAATGCACCCCCAAACTGCCTAAGCTGGTAAACACCATGGCACTATGGCGACTAGCAAAGCCAAAGCAGCAATGTACTGAACGTGATGATATCCCCCGATTGTCTTGTCGCCCCCAACTGCACCAGCAATGTGATGGCCCGTTCCCACTCGGAAGCTGTCTCGCATGCATTGATGACTGCATTGTAGGTGAAGACCTGACAAGAATTACAGGGAAATCATGTTTCTCTCGGCCACAAAGATTTGGACTTATTTCTTTACAGAGTGAGTTGATTGAACTCGCTAGGGACTGCAGGGACGCATAATCGAGTCAAACGATTGACAGCCCAACAGGGTGAACCAAGATGCTCATTGATATTCGTCCCTCATTTGTTGACTGTTGCTGAAGAGCCAAGAGACATTCTGCTGTATTTGCAGCTGCAGCATGAGGTCGAAGGTAACTAGTGCTTGCTGCCACTCGCCAGCCTCCGCACCTCAATTGGGCCACAAGGACCTACTGCAACTTCAAGGCAAAAAATTAGGTACAAACGACTAAACACAATTTGCTGGATTGGTATCCAACATGATCAAACCAACTAATTTATGGGGGGCATAATCTTGAGACGTACCCGCAGGAGGAATCCATTTGAGTTGAGCAAGCTGGCGATGCAAAAGGCCTCGCGATCCGCGTGCCAGTCGCACGCCTAACTGGACACTCTATTCAATCTATCGTTTCTATACCTATCACCCACCACAAATATGAACGACAATTGAACAACCTATTCAAATTGCAACCTCACTTTCCTTCCTCTTAATCCCTTGGGACATCTTGGGACCATTTTCAATTGCCATCCAAGTTGCAAGCGTTCACAGCGCTGGTGTAGGTGATCACATTGCATTCCAATCCCGTCGTCTCCATGCCGCTGAGAATCCAAAGTGCTGCTTGCCACTGGCCGCTGCCAGCACAGGAGCTGATGGCTGCATTGTATGTAATCAAAGTAGCTTCCAGTCTGTCTGCTGCGATTACACCCAGCAAATCCATTGCCCTCTCCCACCTAAGTCGCATTGCGAAAAAACCGGGCTACCAGTGACAAAGCAACGGAATCTATTTCAACCGTGCAATCGTTTAAAATTCCTGTCACAAATCCTTTGCACCATCACTCCCCATCAATCTCCCGTGCTATCACCGGTGCAAACATTGATTCTCCAAGGTGCTGCCCCGATCCATCAAAGGCTGCAAGCACCGAATTGAAGGTGACGATGTCAGCTATGTCAGCTCCCTCTTGAAGTTCGGTCAGCCACAGGAGTGCCAGTTGCCATTGGTTCCCTTTGGCACTGGCACCTGAGTTGGTTTCTGCCATGGAAGGATTTCAGTATTTCCTTCATCCTTCTTACCACTCCTCTCTTGGAGTAGGATCATTGGTTCAGAGAAGCTGAGCTAAAGGGCAGTGCGGGAATGTGTCAAGGTTCGATAGTTGTAAATGCTATGGTCAGTATCGAAAACTGACCCCAACTTCGCGGTTTGGGCCTTTGGACCTTTGGACATGTTCACCTGTAGTATTCAAACATGTTCAACATGCCTTTCAGTGAAACTGCTCGGCACACAGACTCCCATGAGCCATCTGCGGCCAGGACGCTGATGCACGCGTTGTAAGTCACAACCGAGCCCGTCAGATTTGCTTCTTGAACAGCTTCCAGCAAAGAAAGAGAACGCTGCCATTCTTCGCCTTGAGAACATCTTGATTTGAAAGGCAGGGTGGAACACACACTTCCATCCCTTGATCCATCACTTGATCCATCACTTGATCCATCACTTCATATCTCTTCGCCAACATGTCCAAAACAGGTGAGCCAAGACTGGAACATAGACCACCTTATGACCACCTTGAATGTTGGAAATTCAATAACCAGGCCCAATGAATTTATGCAAGCAACCCTTTGCACAGGCAGTGATCACTGCATTGAATGCTATGATATTCAGTTGCAGTCTCTTCAATTTCGAAGTTTCCAGGAGCACCACTGCAACTTGCCATTGCCCTGCTTTCTCACATGAAGTGATTGCGGTACTATATGAAATGATGTTCGCCTGCAGACCTGTCATCCCATCTTCCAAGTTCTTCAGCAGCAACATGGCTGATCGCCAATTAGCGGCCTGAGCACAAGCATTGATGGCAGAGTTGTAGGTCACCACAGTTGCTTGGAAACCCTTGAGGTCCAAGTCTGCAAAAAGCTGCAAGGCCGCTTGCCACTCAGTGCCCTTGGCGCAGCTAGAGATTGCCTTGTTGTACTCGAGGATGCTTTGCAATGAACATCTCATGCTAACCTCTCTGCTTGTAAACTCTCCATCTTCAAGCGACAGAAGAGCCGCTGCTTTTCTGCAGGGATTGGCACCTGTGAGCCGATTAATGAAACATTGATGGAAGAGGCGCCTAAAGTACTTCAAGTACCTCTGTGGCAGCCTCTGGCAGGTGGCTGCAAGACTAAGATTCCACTGCCGACTTCACATTGCCACCCGTAGCTGTGGACTTCACGTGCAACTCGAGCGCTAATTCATTGCGGGGAAACGCAGAAAGGACCATCACAACTCTGTCTATTCTGGCAAGCTTCAACACACAACGACCAAGAATGAAATGCAAATTACTACACAACTAGTGAAATATTGATGAATTTGTCTAAGACCCCGTGCTCCATTCCATGCCTCGGGTTCACTACCACTAGAATCAGAGATTTACCCCAGCAGCTGGCAGTCCGTTTTGTCGCAATTGCAACAGGCTTTCTTTCAGGTCCTGTGGCAGCGGAGAAATCACGTCTTGTCTCCGGCCCGATTGATCCTGAAATTCGAGGCGGTGTCGATGCAACCAATTCCGAGAGCAGATCTTTCCATCATCTGAAAAGGTCCAAATGTTTGTGTACAACGCATCCCGCACAGTGGGATGTCCCACAAAGGATAACTGACTTCTGATTTGATGCTTCCTTCCAGTCACCTGAGAATACCGCCGGAGTTTCAGTTTTGGCAAGTTTTGGCACTTGTTGTTATTGTTGTTTCTTAAAGGTGGAACAACAGTTCATGTTCTAAGAAACCCATCCGAGAAAAGGAAACCAAACGAGAGCTATTACAGCTATTTCGCCAAGAAACAATCTGTATCAAGAGCCGGGAGAAAGATGTAGCCCAGTCAGCTGCAAACATGTGAGCCACAGACAGCAACTTGGTACAGCTATATTTCCCTCTTCCTCCGGAGAGACTTGGCCCACTGCTGCTGGAAATCAGATGGGCTTGGATGCCTGTCAGGGACCGCGGAAGCCAGCCATGAGACAATACCATGTAATCACGGCAAAAAAGGCCCGCATGCAACTGCACTTGAAGGTCGTAGAATGCTTCATAGGTCTTCGCGCACATGATGAGTCCTTCAGGGAGAGATTCTGCGTGGGAAATGCATGTCTGAACCCGCTGTTAACATGGGAACGTCACTGTCTTGCCAATCTTAATACAAAGTCTTTTGATGTCTTTTGGCAGCTCTTAACGCCAGAATTCGCCGGCTGGCAATCTCCTGAGCTGGGCACATCCAAGCGATGCAAGAATCCCAAGTTGTGTTTCTGGTCGGAAAAGATCCTTCTGTCACCTCAGCAAATCGAAATTCACAAGACAGTATAAACAGTACCAGAGAGTTCAGGTTCCAACAGAACTCCCATGGACCATTGACCCAAGCGTATCCAAACAATGGAGAGTTTGGATTTAATTTCCATGACCAAAATTGGTGGATCCACTTCCTTCCAATTTTATATACTCTGGGGTAAACTATCACAAATATGATCAATATAGGGAAACCCCGCGGTTTCCCATTCGGAAAAACATCTATATAAATGCCGTGTTTTCCCACACCTATGTGATTTGCCACGGGAAATGCCGCCCAGCCACCAAGACATTGAACGAAAATCGAGAGCTGGCGCTTGGTGTGGGCTCCGTAGACCTGACATCGAAGGTGGGAAAGGCCACAGGCAACCAAGTGTTTTCTATTTTCTTCTCATGGAAAATTAAGCAAATGAGCAGATATCCTGCAAGATCTGCAAGTTTCATCAAGTTTCTATAGATGTTCCATGACTTCCCAATTGAAAGAAAAATTAAATAAATATCTTCGAGGCATAGTATGGCCGAATATGATCAAACATCAGAGATCCCGAAATCGATTCTCCAACTGTAGATTATGTTTCCCTACGCGAGCATAAATAATTTTGGAGAATTTGTGGAGCTTACAGATTTTGGACATAAGTGGACCCATTGAATTTTGATATTATGGTTTTCTGAAGCACAAACCTTGACTTTTGGATCTTCAGGTCCACAAACAAAATGGGAGAGGGCTAGCATTCATCATGCATGAGGCGGTTATTCCACACTCTGCAACAACGGAACAAACAAACCTTTGCCGGAACTCCCGTGCCTCCCAGCCCTCCGGTTTATAGAGGATCGCTCGATCGCCATAATCAGTGACAACCGATGGGGAGTCGGCAGTCACCTGAATGTTTCAATGTGCCAAACGTCACGAGATGTCACAAGTCATACTTCAAGCCATTGTTTCACCCATTGGGTCATCCAATTTTCATCTTTCCATACCCCGCCTCTGATGGCCCCCAGGGCCCTGAGGGCCCCTCGCAGCTGTGCTCCGCATCCATCGCGCGGCCCACGCGTTGCATGCTGCGCCGCATGAAGGTCACGAAGCGTTGCTGAAGAAGTTGCGCCAGGTGACAGGATGACAGGAGGCCCAGGGCGGAAATGCCAAGGCGGGGGAAGAACAAAGTGGATGGCCTCAGATTGGATGGGAATGGATATTTTCTATTGCATGGTTTTATTCAATTGTATTTCAGATTCTGAGATTGGTTTTCGATGAGGATGGATGATTTAAAGGTTAATTGGACCGGAGGAGAGTTAAACGTTCTTTGAGGGATGTGAATGTCAAATGAATTGATTAATTACGCTTTTGAAATGTTCCATGGTCACTGGCAACTAAGGACCAAGGATATCCAAGGATGTGATTGGCGAATACTATATTTAGTGAGAGCTTCTGTCAAGGCTCTGCAAGGCCAAAATCCTTTCTTCTGCTGCTTGTTGTAGTTGGTCGAAGAAAGCCAACTCTGGATGCGGTGCAAGGGCTCCAGCCGCCAAAATCAAGTCATCCAGCTGGCGACCCTGGATGTCCCTGAGAAACTGCCAGCTCAAGGACCTTGCGCAGCAAGGTATGTGTGCACTTGACTGAATACTGTATTTATCGTGATCAATCGTTATGCGTGATATTAGTCTTGCTACCCCTAAATAGCTGCAAGGATCTACTAGCACCGGCACCTTCACTAAGACTACCCTCCAGTAAACTATGCCAGTACCATATAGCTATGGAAAATCACCATCAATATCCATCAATAGGCAAATCATCTGCAAAAAAGGTCCATGTTCATCCATTTTCCATAGCTATCTTAGCTTACTACAGTTTACTCATAAGTTTTGGGAGTGGCTTCGCCGGATGAAGCCATCGCGACTGCGGCTGGCCTCACTGGCGAGACGCCCAGCTGCCCCATGCACCACAGCAGCTTCGCAGCATCGGCCCGGCCATCGGCCGAGACCACGTCTACCAAAGCAGAATGGATCACCTGGATGTGGCCGAGTCACTGGGAAATAGACAGAAACGGATGGAAATGGGTCAACCAAAATCAACCAAGGGATTTGAGGATTTTGATGTGAGTTCAATCGGAATTCAATGAACTCATGATCATCGCGAGGCGCGTTGGCAGCTATGTCAGCTATGTAAAGAAAAAACACAGTTCCCTGGAAACCACTTGACATTGATCTCGCAAGTTTCCTTAGCGGCCTGGGAGCTCGTGCGCCTTTTTGACATGGCGGCAGCGGCTCAGTTGGCTTAGCCAACAGTGCCAGGGATGAAACCCGGACTAAAAATGTCAGCCGCCAGCCATAAAACTGACTGAGAATGAGGTGGATTTTTGGATGCATCATCGCCCCAAGGTGGGTAAGCGCCCAAGTCGTCCACGTGCGATCTTCCAGTCTGGTGCACTTTGTTACCCACCTGAATCCAATCCTTCGAGCCATCCTCACGCACTACAGCTGCCCACTGGTCATCATTCACAAACAGCGGGCCCTGCTTTGTTATAAAAGATTTGGCTTCTTTGAGGGTGAGCAAACGCCCAGCCCTTTCCTCCGCAAAGTTGTTGGAATCTGACCATGTTAGACTTCGTCCGGGCTTCACCCACATGGCTTCACAAATCTCTCCAGTGTCCCTTTTCCAAATCGTCGATTCCGGCTTCACCCACTTGGTTTCAAGAGGTACCAAACCTAGGGAGATCCAAAGCAGAGTGCGGTTAAATGGTGGATTCCCTGATGCATCATCCCCCCACTTGGGATATCCACCACATAGCTCCACGTGGGACTTTCCAACATGATGGTGTTTGTCTCCTACCTGAACCCAATCTTTTCCACCATCTCGTCTAATCACTGCCACCCATTGGTCCTCTCCTGGACTCAAAGGGCCACCCTTCAGAAAAGTTCGGGCTTCTGGCAACAGCAACAATCGACCACCCATGCGCGCAGCAATCTGTTTCGAGGCATCCCAAGTCAAGCTGCATCCTTCCCTTTGCCACACAGGTCCAGGCTTGGTGGCTGACTCTGAAGCCATCCACAGCAGTGTTCTAGCAAATGGTGGATTTCCAGAAACATCATCGCCCCACTTGGGATATCCACCGCATTCATCGACGTGAGACTTTCCCACGCGATGAATTTTGTTCCCAACCTGCAGCCAATCGCGTCCGTGGCGCCCATCTTTTCGCTCCACGGCCACCCATTGATCTTCGCCCGGGCAAATGGCTCCGTGATGCTTCAGGAATTCCCTGCCCTCCTGGCGACATGGAGAGGAATCTATGGCTTGTCCTTCAGATTCTACAAGCTACATCAAGCTACTGTATACCAAGCTATTCTCAACATCTTGCGTGGAAAAACTTGTAACCAACAGTCCCGATAGCAAGCACTGCAGTCTCAATACTCCATTGCTTCGCTGGCATTTGGCATCCAATTTGTAGTCTCAATACTTCAGTAGCAAGCCATTGTGGAGTGGTTTACAATGAGATGAGAGATGATGAGAGGCTAATCACAGTACACTAATCTTGAGGCCAAGAACAAGACTGTCACTGTTTCACAATGTTTCACAAGGCTTCACATGTTTCATTGTTTGATCATGTTGATTCCTCCAAATCAAGAAGGCGACCGCCTTCCCGAGATGCTTCGTCCTCCGGGACACGTGAAACACTGAGACTTCGTTGCCAACGCAGCACACCATAACCCCCATATTAGGACCTGCACAGAGTATGTTGTTGTAATATTCAATTAAAATTCAATCTAGAGATTGATCGGCAAGGGAAAAAAAGGTTTCAATGCTAGTTCCTAGGATCTTGAAGACTTGCCTTGTCCAAATATAGATACTGCATCCCCAAAGCTGAACGGCGGATGTTGTATGATCAAGTGGGTTGCTACAACATCCCTGATCTTTGTGTAGCAGGAAGGGCGGTCCCTTCCTCCTTAGGAACACCCCAGTCCTTGGAAGCATGCCAGGTCAAATTCTTCCCATGCTTCCATTGCGGCTTCCGAGATGCTGCAAAGCTCTTGGGGCTGGTGGTTGGAAACCACATCACCGAACGCGAAAAAGGTGGATTTCCAGAGCTATCATCTCCCCAGGGTGGATAACCTGAGCCCTCATCGACATGGGACTTTCCCACGGGGTGTCGGGTGTCTCCTACCTGGATCCAGTCTTTTCCACCATCTTTTCGGACGCACGCAGCCCACTGGTCTTCTCCAGGATACAGGGCCTTGCCACGTTTTTGCAAGAAGGACTTTGCTTCTTCCACGGTCAGAAGGCGGCCCTTTTTATCGGCAGCAAACCTTTCTGAAGCGGCCCAAGTCAAACTTGAAACCGATTTGGTCCATTCTGGTGCAGCAATTTCTTCGGTGATCTGATTCGTTTGATTGTTCCCCTGGTTCTCATTGCTAGGGACTGGTATCTCCATTGGCTCAACTTCTTTCTCTGCTGGTGGATTATCTGCTTCATCTGCTTTTGGTGCAGGCAGAACCGCCTCAGCTTCAAGCACTTGCGCTTCAGCCACTGGGGTGGCTTTTGGAGGCCCTCCTTCTGAGACCACAATTGTGGTGGTGGAGAGTGAACATCCCATGGCGGTGATCGACCAGCGATGGGCAAAGCGTAGCTGAATAGCTAAATGATGATGCAAATGGGTCTGAAAGAAAGTGTAGCTTGCTGGTACTGTCAACTACAAAAACAGGTCCTTACCTTGCAAAGAGCGACGACGTCTGTTTCAAGGGCAAATGCGGCCGGTCTGTGATCAGTGCAGTTTGTCCAAGCTTGGGAGAACTGTACCACATGGATCGACATGGTATAGCAATTCCCCTTGGCTGACATGTTCCACTCAAATTTTATTGAATGGCTTTGAGACATGAAAGCGTCAGAATATACAGCCATGGGTCTGTGGAACCCATTTGCCAGGTGCCACCTGCAGTCACTTGCAAATTGCCCTCCTAGGTGTATCTTGATTTCGGGGTACCCTGTCCTCAAACTCACCAAAACTGGTTGTTGCAGAACTCAAATATCCTGGTTGTTTTGAAGATATCCATCATACTTGTAATACGGAGGTTTCCTAAAATGAAGGTACCCCCAAATCATTTAAGTCACTTGACCAGTTGAGTATTGAAACCTCTTAGTTTTGTGGATCCCCCATTTCAAGATAACATCAGCCCTGCGCCACTCCGCCACTGCACTGCTGTGGCCTCCGCATCGTTGCAACTCACAGTGGCCAAGGCCCAAAGAACTTCCAGGGGCGAACGCAAAGGCCGTGAGTCAGCTGCCAGCATCCAGGCCTCACAGCTGATATATTCCTTTTTGTCTGGAAATACATGAAAAATGGAAAATCTATCAGCTTCAATATACTTGTAAAGGCATGGCAGGAGATCGCATGTATTTTTCTATGTTTATCTGTGGACCACGTCAGCAAACAACATTTGAACCGCAAGCCTTTCAGGGGCCAAACTCTGCCTAGACTCATCTGCAAAAACCTTCAATTTCTTCACAGCACATCCAACAAAGCTAGAAGATATATCAGAAATCATCAGAAATTGTACACGGAGTTTTCACACACAATTTTCGTCAACGTCCAAGCACAGAAACTCATTGACCCTTCAAGCAGTGCTAGTCGCTCCTGATCTCTACATCCACAGCTGGCAGTGGCTGCAATCAGCGTGTCGTAGCTGGTGAGGTCAGCTTCGATCGTCTCCTCAATGTCTGGTGATTCATGGAGGTCACACAGCCAGCTGAAGTGCTCAGATAGAACTCGAAATGGCGAGCTGATGAGAGAAAACACTGGACAATCATGAGCTGTACATTATGGTGGGTCTTGGACAAAACCTGAATGGTGACCTTCAGTATCAATGGAAATAATGTCAAAATGTTAACCGTGTCATGAGCAGGCAGCCTTCTCCATCATGACCAAGATTTGGAGTGCATGAGGCCAGTATTCTGCCCTTCCGCACGCATTGATGGCTGCATTGCACACAATGGCGTTGGTTTCAACGTGGGATCTTCGCACGAAACCGAGCATATGCACTGCTTCTCTCCATTCTTTGCTGTTTCTGCAGGCACTGATGATGGCGCCGAAGGTGATTATGTTGGCTTGGATCTGATCCTGTTGCATTTGCTGTAGCAGCAACAAACATTTCTGCCACTCGGTGCATGCATTGATGGCAGCGTTGAAAAGGATCGCGTCGGCTTCACCCGGAAAGCTGGCCAGCAACGCCACAGCCTCTTGCCACTGGTCTCCCCGTTCGTAGGCGTTGATGGCAGTGGTGTAAGAAATGCGATCCAAATCCAAGTGGCCAACTGCTGCATTTTTCAGCAGTGCCAAGGCTTCCGGCCATCTGGAAGCAGAAACACAAGCATTGCTGGCTGCATTGTAACCTGGTGGCTTCAACAGTAAAATTTGACATCAATTTGGGATCATCATTCGTCATCCAGCAAGATTAGGTTTCTCCAAAAAGGCGAAAACGGGACAATTGATGACAATTGTACCCCAAATCCATGGGCCAATCATCAAATATCATCAAATTATCCACAGAGAGTATTCATAAACCTAGTTGCATCCTCCCAATTTTATTCATTTTTCCGACACAACCCCATCATATATCATCATATCATATCTAACAGCACCAACCAGCAACTGGTGAGGTCCAGCTGAAGACCGTCCAACATCGCCTGGTGTAGCATCGCCACAGCCTGCTCCCAACCAGAGGTCGCCACGCAGCCGTTCAGCACCGCATTGCAGGTGATGAGATTCGGCTCCAATCCCAACCTGTTGAGCCGCAACAGCAAGCGCCTGACCAAGAGCATCTGACCTGCCTTGCCACAGGTGCTGATGGCCACATTGAAGGACGCGATGTTGGGAATTAAAGTTGTCGTAAGGCAATCCCGAAGAAGCTGCAATGCAGTTGACCACCGCTGAGATCGCTCGCATGCCATGAGGCCTGCATTAAGAGTGATCAAGTTTGCTTGTAGGTCCGATGACTGAAGTTCTTGCAGAAAGTACATAGCTGCTTCCCACTGGCTGCCGTTGCCACAGGTGCTGATTATGGAACCGAAGGTAACCACGTTCCTTTCAAGGGAGCTTTCCTGAAGCTGGCAATACAACTGCAGCGCAAGTTCCCACAGTCCGTTGTCCTCACACGAGTTGATGGCAGCATTGTAGGAGATGATGTCAGTTGAAACTTCTCTTGACTCGAAGGAATCGAGGAGAAGAATGGCCTGAAGCCATTGCGCAGATCTTGCACAGGCAGTGATTGCCGTGTTGTAGGAAATAGTTGTGCAAGCCATCTTCTCATCCTTCATCTTTCGAAGCCAAAGCAACGCTCTCTCCCATTCACCGGCCTGGCTGAAAACACTTAGCACAGAGTTGTGGACAATCACATTGCTCTGCAACATTTGCTCCTTCATTTGCTGCAGAACTGACAAGGCAACCTGCCAGACTCCGGCTCGTTCACATGCACTAATTGCCGCACTAAAGCTAATCACATCCACTGAGTAACTCTGGATCATTTCCTGTAGCAGGTGCAAAGCCAGCAACCACTGCTCCCTACATGCGGAGATCAGTGAATTGAAAGTGACGATATCCGGTTGAAAGGTTAGGACTTTCAACTCCTCCAAGAGAAACACAGCAAGTTGCCACTGGTTTCCTTTGCCACATGCATTGATTGCGATGTTGTAGGACTTCACAGTCTTGGGACGTAGGTCCCCATAAAAACTTCTGATGGCAGATTCCCAGGATGCCATCAGACATGACTCAGCAATGGGAGCTTCGCCATCCGTTTTCCCCAGGATGAGCACGCCCAAACTGAGCCAACCAGCCGAGGATTGCTTTCAGAATTTTCAGAATCCAACCACATCACTGGGTTTTGCAACCTGTTCATTCAACATCTCAAAGGAATTGAATGTCCCAAGACATGTGGCAGCATCTAATATGAATGTCTTTTCCAGTGTACAAATCATTCTGAACGCTAAGCTAGACTCCTTACTTCTGGTTTAATGCAATTTTCAAAACATGCAATGTCAAGTAATGTCAAATCTCCGTGCTGCCCCCTGCATTTTGGCTGCTGCATGGGTGGCGAGCTCACATGAAACTACTGCTGCACTGTAGGTGATTTCATTTTGCCGAAGCCCCGTCGATTCCAATTGCTGAAGAAATGAAATGGCTCTTTGCCATCGGAGATTCCTTGGAAAACATGCCTGCAACATCATACAAATCACAGGACGTCCTGAAAATCCCATGACTCCTCTAACCAATCTACTTGTTTATCTTGTTTTCCTCGCAAATGTTGGGATGTGATCAATAAAATTTTGGAGCATCTCACTGGTTCACCTCTTTTTGAATGTTTTTTTTCCATATCTTGCCATCTTGAGTCCCTGAAATGATCTAATTTTCGCTCAGCTGCTGTCCAACTGCTGTGATGCTCGATCCCCAGGTGATCACATTTTGCTCCAATCCTGGTCGCGCCACCGAGGCGACCCAGTTTGCGGGTCCGAAGCTCCAAAAATTCATGGGCATATGCCCGAGAACTAGATGACATCTCTACTCTCAAACCATGGGGAACATGAGGAACCCTGATTAAATATGGTTCAATGTGAATTACTAAGATTTACTATGATTTCAAGTTTCAACATGTTTCATGGGTACCCCATGATACGAAGTCTTCAGAGCATCCGCGCTCCTTGCTGCTGCACCTCCCGCAGCACATCCAGTGCTTCCAACCAGCGCCCGGCACAGGCGTCGATGGCGGCGTTGTAGGCAATGACCTCGGCTGAGAGGTACCAGTAATAGATCATCCACTTTTAAACATGGGGATTATACCATGTTGTACCAATCATATCTCATCCAGAGATGGATGAGTGATCAGGTTTAGTTGGCTTAGTATTAATTCTGATCCCATTCTTGTCATATTTCGTCATGCTTAACCCATCTATTTTGATGATTTTGACCGGCCAATCATTTTGACCCAATCTTGCACACCAAAGATTGTAAACTGCTGCAAGTAAACGTGTCAGAAAATGTTGTATCCAACACGCCCCCTCTCCGACCGTCTCAGGACACGACATTCAGTTGCAGTTTCTTCATCATGTCACGCAAAATGTACAGGGACTTCTCCCATTGTTCACATCTGCTACATGCACTGATGGCTGCACTGAAGGAAACCACATCTGCTTGGACCTCGAAGTGCCAGATTTCATTCAGAAGCATCAAAGCGTGTTGCCATTTCTCGCACTTCTCACAGGCGGTGATCGCCGAATTCACTGCGATCAGGCTGTGGTTCCTGATACAAAGTCTAAGTATGGTTTGACAAGCGAATTTGAATTTCTTTGAATTTGATGGGCATCGTCATGATCTCATGTTGATTTATGTTGCCCCTTTAGCCAAACCACTTGAAACAGCAGTGAAAAGCAAACGAGGCACTTGTGCGGATGGCCATGAAACAGAGTCCACAGCGCATGGTGCCATTGCCGGCCCTTTTCAAAGGCACCAATTTTGATGCCCAGCGTCACAACGTTTGGCCTCGACTGAGCGAGGTCTGATGGGCACTGAATATCCATGACATGCCCCTGATTTTTGGTTGATTCTGTCGGCTAGGTTCACTGGATTGATGAGATTTCCAACCATTGGAAGGAGCATCTTCAAAAGCCATTGAATTTGAATTTAAAGGATAATAGGGTATATTAGAATAATATATATATATATATATAGATAGATAGATAGATAGATAGATAGATAGATAGATAGATAGATAGATAGATGGAACATCCTCAAAATAGGGCTTTCACCAGCCCCTGCTGGAAATAGACTGGACATGGATTGAAACGGCAAGTTTCGTTCCAAGTGGCTGAATCTTCAACTTGGGAAGTTCATGCAAGAGCGACAATGCTGTTTGCCATTGCTCGCCCTTGACACATGCACTTGCAGTCGAATTGTAAGTGATGATGCTTCTCTGCAAAGCTTTTGTCTCATCAAAGAGCACCAGAGCTTTTTGCCAGGCGGAACCACATGCCGCGATCACGGCATTGAAGCACACTATGGTGGCCTTCCTGAATGGACATGTTGAATCCCTTGAGGCTTTCATGAACAGTGAGAGAATGTCGTGCCATGTCCACAAGTTTAATCCACAGTGCCCCCAAAAACTACAAGCAGGCTGTCTCAGTGTGCGCCCTAAAATACAAGCAGGCTGTCTCAGATTGTCTCAGAATGCATTCAGTCTTTCTGCCAAGGATCACTCTGCTGTTTTGAAGATCTTGAAGAAGTTGGATTGCCAGCTCCCATTGTTGGCCTCTGCAGTGCTAACACCAATGAGTATGTAGGAAGTTGTGCCCCGGTGGGAGGCAGGGACAGTGTCATCTATCCTGGACTTTATGCGTGAGGAGTTAGGAGATGTTGTTTGATGTTGTTTTATGTTGTGTCGCTCCGCACAAGTGACATCTTATACTGCAGGTGAGCAGTAAACAATCTTATGAAGAGTAAGCACGAGGACAATCGATATGCGGCAGTTTTGTCGAATTTCGCTCCCCTTCGACAGTCTTCTACAGAGTTCGCGAGACATACCAAGGCTGGTTTTCGGTTGGGTTCCTGAAGAAAAACAAAACACAGCACCAGCTTCCCATCACGCCTCCTCCGCATGCACTGATTGCTGCACTGAAGCTGATCACATCTAGCTGAAGAGTTTTCACCTTTTGCAGTCATTGCGGTCATTGCAGCCACGTATTGTTCACTGGCCCAACCAGTCTTAACTATACTTTAGTTGGCTCTCCTCTAATCAGCTGGTATTCAATTACTTTAAATATCGTAATTGTAATACCATTGAAATCATGTATCTAGTCACATCTCATCCATTGAAATCATCTTAAATCTGTGTCAGTATACGTGTCAGTTCCTGGCATTTCTCGAGCCTCGAATTCTCGTAGGAGGGCCATGGCATGCTGCCACTGGCACCATTTCTCACTGCTGCTGATGGCCTTAGATGCAGTGTGGCCTGACACCAACTTTCTTGGAAACTACTCAGTCATATCTCAATTATACATACAGTAGTCGTATCATATAATTGCCGCAGTTCATCATATTCATCCGGCTTCAAGTAACATTAATCCAACTTGAGTCTCTGACTCAGCGTAACTCAGCTGATGCTACAGTAACTGTCCCTTTACCATCCTTTTCCATCCTTTACCATCCTTTCCTTTGTCGGTAGAGGCACGGTATTGAAGCTGATGGCATCCGGCACGCCGCTGGGGTCAGCCAACAGTTGGATGGCCAGTTGCCACTCAGCAGCAGAGATGGCCGTGTTGCGGGTGATGAGGTCCGCCTGTCGATGATCCTGTGATGTCCCAATGATCTGAGGAAAACATTGCGAAACCAGGAAGATTGTAGCTGGTCGCATCACCAATTGGACATTTCAATTGGTGCGGACATTCAAAGAACAAGTCGACAGAATATGTTGTTTTTGAACAAGCGGACAGTTTTCCATCTCACAATCACCAGAAATGTCATCCCGGAACAAGCGCAAGAACTGGGTAACTGGATCAATATCAGCTGTCCTGTGCTTCAACAAACAATAACATGGCCAAAGGCCACTGATGCTTTGTAGCGCCAATGGAGCTGTTGAAGCTGATGTCATCTTTTTCCAAAGCATCCCTGGACCAGGTGCAGATTTCCCCTTAAGATAGAGCTTCAACAAAGGCAGCACAACAAACTCAACAAACTCACAGGACTTTACTTGGCGCTGTCCAGTGTCTTCTTTTGAGTATGATGAGTAAGTGATTCTTACCTCTGTATCTGGCATGAGCTCTGCAGCTCTGCATATTTTGTGAATCTCAAAGCTACCCATGGATTCAGCGGATAAAACTGGCCTCTCCAGCTCCAACAGCAACGACAAAGCCAGTTGCCATCTTTCTCCCTTGCAGGTATTGATGGTGGCGTTGTACATGACCTGGGCTTCACCACATCTTTTTTGTTGAATGCATTGCGAAGGCACCAAAACTGAAATCTGCCGTTCAATGCTGGTATTCTATTTGCAGCTGATTAGCACAAGCACACTTTTGTCATCTTCTGTCCCACTATGCGACGCAAAGCCTGTATCCTCTAGTTGCCAAGGTACAACATCCGACTGCACTTCATATCTGTGCATCTCGTGCAAGAGGTAGAACGCGTTTTGCCAGTCACCGGTCTTAGCAAAGGTGCTGATTGCCTAAGCGATCATATATTGATGAAATCGAGCATGTGCTGCAGAATTGCTTCCACGAAATGGACTCAGTGAAGTGACTTGAACAAATGACAGCTCTTCTGTCTTTCACCTTAGCTCAACAGCGCCCAGTTGCTGATCTGTATGCAGACTGTGACCATCCACGCCTCACAGTCTCTTGCTGGTTACACGCTGTATGACCACGTACACTGTGGATATGGTCGGTGGAGATACTTCCAAGACCCATGTAACACTGATCAAAATCAAAATACATTCTTGGTCCTCATCAACAACATTAAGCAATGAGGTGACCTCAAATATTCAAGTCACTCTCAAGTCATTTTATGATATTTTATGTCAAGAAAGACTTGATCTCTGATTTAGGTTCTATAGCAACTGCCCTGCAGCAAAACATACAAAACACATACCACAACACCGCCGATGTAGGCAACCACTCTATCAGATGCCACAGCGTTAGAGGAGGCCTGATGGTTTCTGTCAATGCCAGCGCTGGCATGGGACTTTGATGCTGAAAGTGGCTTCAGAGATTTCTTCGAATGTCTCTACCCGTAGATCTTGTCATGTCTCATCCGCTCAAAACGTGCCTGTGGAGTGCCAAAGGCTTCAACAAAGCCAACGGAGATTTTTGGCGTTTCAAGGCATGTGGGTGCATGTGCGCTTCAACATCTCTGTGAGAATGACTGAAATCATCTGACATCTACTTAACCAACAAGAGGTCTGTTTCTGAGAGATTCCAATCTTTCCAATCCTCCCGCCGTGGATGACCTCTTGAGGACGGTCAGTGTGAGCACAAAGGTTGATGACGATGTTGTAAGAAACCACATCTGGCGTGATACCAGATGCTTCCATCTCACCTGTCCGATTTCGTGTTGGTTCAGGAAGGTCGTCTGTCGTCAGAGCTATGGGGCTATGGAGTGCTGCGGCTATGTGCCTTGGACCACAAATGTCGACAGTGGACATGAGTTCCCCTGCCTAACCACATTTCAGCTTCGGATGCTCGACCAGCCCTGCACAAAAAGCAATGTGCTTGAGGCCAGGGTCAGAAACACTGGAACGGTTTGAACCTTGGAACTTTTTTGCACACAATTTCAACCATGCACAGTGCACATGACTCGCAGAAACATCTTGTAGATACCAAGTATATTGATAGATATCTCTCTAAAAACCAGAAAATCAATGGATGCCCTGCTACCATCTTTCTTGGCGACCGACTGTATTTGTTCACTGTTGCCCTTGAGTTTCCTTCCCTGTCCTGGCACACGCATTTATGATGCCTTGGCCAGGGTCAACAGTCACTCATGGTAAACATCCAGAAGAATTCTGCTGATTCAACTCATCCAACTGATGCCAAGTGACCGTTCCAGGCCACTGTGTCAGGCTCAATACCGGCTCGTCTCATTTCCTGGGGCAAAACTTTGATGGTCACGATAGGAGTGGTTCGGCAATAGAGATGCTGTCATTTTGCGATTGTTTCATGCGGAACGATTTCTGCAAGAACAACGGCGCATGATGATGATACGTCGATGTGACTATTACATCTTCTTACTATGATAAACCCTATTGCCATCTATTGCTTATTACTATGATATGCAAACATGACCCTGCAATTGGTAATCAAAGTAATACTATTTGGTAATTATACAATATTATACATATATAATGATAACCCTATTACTTTAGTTTGCTATGATGACTACTATGATGACCACGTAGTCATCATAAGTCTTGTCAGAGCAGCAAAACCTGTATCTAATTCATCCAAGGGACATCGAACCAGAAGATGGCCTCATCCACCTTGCCCGCCTGCGTCAATCGTGCAGGTCAAAAGAGTTCTGTGTTTTGGCAAGTGTGATGATACATAATGTATATATATATATGACTTATGTATTTAACATAGCTATGGATCATGAAATTACATGTTCACATTTTTCAATATGTTGCACATATGTTCACATTTTCAAACATAGACAGTCGTGAAAGACCTTCGATAGCTAGCAACTGCCGCCCGCTGCCTTGGTGCATGCCGAAATGGTGCGGCTGAAAAGGAAGACGGAGAGTTTCCCTTCGTCCTTTACCCGCTGGAGTAACACAAGGGCGTCCTGCGCTGCGCTAGGCTTCTGCGCTAACCAGAGGTGGCTTGCTGAAGCATCAAACAAAACCAGTCAAAACCATTTTTCTGGATGCCAAAACCATAGTCATATCATGTGATATCTATCTTTGTTGCTCTCAATGATGTTCAAGCACGTTCAAAGTACTTGCACAATCTTACATAGTATGACAGTAAGCACAGTGCTCTCTGATAAATCAACAATCATGTAAACCTATGCGTGTGCTCGCCCGCTCGTGATGAAAAAAACCACTTTCAACACATTTCAATACCAAACTTTGTATCCTCACCCAGTCTTTGCAGTCCTTTCTGGATATCTTGCCTCAGGCGAAACTCGGAACTGCGAAGCTCAAAACACTGCTCAATTGTCTTGTCCCTCGAGAATCATGAAGAATCTTGCATAGAATTAGAACCTGAACACCTTTATGCAATTGTGTCGATTCCACATCATCACTCTCAGCATGTAGAGGCACTGTTGAGAGTGATATGATATGATTATGATCATATGATTACCACAAAAAACAGCCACAGAAAGCAAACCGACAACGGTCTGCCAAAGTCTGCAAAACATACTTCGTTGCAAACCGCAGAATCATGTGGATTGGGCCTGGTGAAGGGTATCCAAGCAATTCCAAGAGTATTCCAAGTACAGAATCCATGAATTATTCAGAATTCAGATGAATTCAGTATTGTCACTCAGACTGATGAAGATTTGTAGCCCATTGAAGGCCCATTGCTGAGATTCTGGCTGGCCAACAGCTCGATCAACTCACATCGAGCCATGAGATCGATGGATTCTTCGGCTTCCTAGGGCCAAGTGTCCCCACTGCCCGGCCTTACGCGGGCTTACGCGCACCAGAAACCACCAGGGTTTTGCTTACGCGAGGTTCTTATGACCACTCTCTTACTAAAAAGATCTAAAAATGAACAACTGGGTTTTGAGCGTATTGAAGCCGATCTGATCTACGTCTTTCTTTGGCTATGTTCTTGTGCTTCAGTCAGCTTGTGAGGGCAAACCTTTCTTTCCTCCGGTATGTTTCCTTTGCGAGGCAAGGAACTGCTGTCCAATGGATGTGGCGTTGGCTTTGAAGTCACTTTCACTTGAAACACGTTGAAGCACATTGAAGCACATTGAAGCACATTGAAGCACATTGAAACACATTGAACACATTGAAGCACATTCGTTGAAGGTGCGAATCCTTCCAGGTCCGCTTTTAACTACTTTTGCTTTTCTTTTTGGGAGTTGTTTTCCTTTGCTTCCTCCTCTCTTGTCTTTCAGGTACCAGTCTTCCTGTCTTTGTTTTTTTTGTGTCAGCGCTGCTACCCTGCAGCTGCTAGTGGTCTCAGCTCGGATGCAAAAGCGTGGTTTGCCAAGCTTGAAAGATCAAGTGCAGACAAAGCCCTTGGCAACACGAGGGTTTTAAGCAGGTTGAGACCTTCTTTAGAGACCTTCTTTATGCATCTTTATGCTTCCTTCAAGCTCGCTCCAGCGAAACTGTATGTCAGCAATCCCGGTGAAGCAGCTCCTCCAGAGACTCCAAGACCCGCAGAAGGATATCCATCGAACGAAATGCGAATGCCTCACAGGTTCGATGTGGCGCAGCGGGATCAGCTGGTGACTACGGCTGCTGTGCCTTCATCAGAGCCAGGTAGGCGGGCCGCAAAGGGACACCTTTGCCGCGGCTCGCCAAAGCTTCAAGGATTGAGTTGCGCTTTGGGCAGTATGACCTCCTGTATAATTAATCATCAACCAACCGGGGTCACTGCTCAATTTATTTCCAGTGGGTGTATATCTGCCATGGGCCATGCCCGGATTTCCCTTTCCGGATCGCAAGAAACATCCTGGGTCCAACCCTTTCCACAACTCCACTTGCGGAGAGATCGGAGAGCCCAATCTGAGGGCTGCACCTTTGCCTTTGCCCTTTCGAGGGTTGTTGAATGTTGTCAGGGTGGGTGGACAACTCCAGAATTTTCCAAACACAGTTGGACTCGGACACTTCACAAGGTAGGAGATGTTCGTTGTGGAATATATGAAGGAAAACAACGTATATCATCGTATATCAAGAATCACTGAAAGATGCTTGGGCATGGCTCTCAGAGGCTTGGAAGTTTGATTGCGTCATCCAGCTGTTCTCATGACTACAATCCGCTAGAAATCAATGCAATTGCCGTGATCATTCCGCTGATCTGGGCAAACATTGGACCCCAAATCCTTGCACGTCCTTGCCTTCTGCTCTGAATTCCTTGGATCCAAGACTCAACATCCAAACGCCCAAACAGAATGGGCCAATAAGCAACATCGCCCCCCTGCTTGATTTCTTCTGCTGAGAGTGAAGAATATGCAACATACCATGAATTCGAATGGCCACAAAATGTCCCAAGTACAATCATCCAGAAATAAAACAGAACATGGCAGAACAAAACCATACTTGTACAATGCAAATCAAGCAACAAACCAGCATTCTCAGCTCGCTGTAGCCAGTCAAAGCCGGCATCGACGTCTCCTGCCTGGAGGGGATGTGTCTTTGCCCTTGGAACACGGCATGCAAAACTGCTGTGAACTAAATCAAGTACAAGTATCCAATCACACGTATAGACTTATGAACTTTGCATCAAACTCAAAGCCGGCTGAATTGCACGAAAATGATGAAACTGACCCATGCAGGACCAAAGGCTGTTTCGCATCTTGTTTCAGCCCTGAGTTTCAAGAGTTTCCTCTATGATAGCTCGTGATGCTCATATTTCCCTGCCATGACTTGTGATGATGAATCGCGATGAATTCTGCCTGTGCACAGCATTTCACTGCGGATATGTGGAATAGAACTGCACGAGTGCCTCGGAGCGGGGCCAGAGACATCAGCTGATCGACTGCCCTGGCTCTGGTACTGATGCGTCTGACTGAGCTTTCGTGCCTTGTGTCGGTACTGGAATGTTGACCTCCTTTGAAAGTAGGTGACTGGACAGAAGGGAATGTTGGCATTGATACAGTATGCCAGTATGCCGGTTGGTTTTGACTCCTTCAGCCATATATGACTGAAGCCTTTCTGATGAAGGGCGCCCTCAATTTTTGTTTCAACTTATCGACTCCAAAGCCCCTCCAAAGCCTGATGTCATGGAAGTGTGGAGTGGCATGATGGTGAAGGGTGAGCCCTTATTAATCCATAGGTTTCTGTACATGATACTATATCAATTGCATTACATTCTATTGCATTACATTGCATTGCATTGCATTGCTGTGTATTTTGGCGCAGCACAAAGATACACGCTCAGTTCAGCCTTTGTCTTACACCTTGGGAATTGCCTGAGCCACTGCACCCAACATCCTTTGATCTCGTCGTGATCCTCATCCCTTACCCAACAGCAAATTGGCAGTCCTGAATCCGCTCCAACCACTGAAAGCCCTGCAAATGACATCAAATCACAATCTGCTGGTTGCCACCGTGGCCCATGGCACAACGCATCACAACTCGCCTCTTCTGCTCTCCGATTGCGGAGACACACATCGATCGCCTCAGAGGTGCCGGTGTACAGGACCATGCAGCCAAATGTCAAAACAAACTACAGATTGAATTGGAACGTGAACATCCCAGGATATACAGAATTGCACAGACCTTCTGATGCATGGATCGTCACCAAGATCTCAAAGTGTGAACCCATGTTCGTGTCCACGTTTCATAAGACGGCAAGCAAAGGCGCGGACGCAGCAGACGAGATTGGCGTTCAGGGAGATGCCAGACGCGTCAGCCTCTTGTAGCCACCTGCATCAATCCTTGTTTGCTGATCCATTCATGTGGGGTAAAATCTTCCTAGTTGCGAGTCAGTTCTTGTACTGGACAAGTTTACCGACGAATACATGGTATTGCAGTATGACTCTTAATTGAAACATGTCATCACATCGCAGGTTCTTGTAAAAATGGGCAAACTTCAAAACGGATCCATAACATATCCTAACTATAAATCAATAAGAAATATACCAAAAAAATGCTTCTTTTGTGGGTCCATTGAGTCTCCAGTTTTGACCCCATCTTCTGAACTTACCATAATTGGGATTCCTGCCTGTAAGCATCTTTTGCCTTCTTCGCTTCGAGGTAGCCTGACAAAATGATAGGTGCCACATGCCAACCAAATGGCAGCATCTAACGCATACAATGAACAATATCAAGTAGCCATTATTTGTGAAATCTTGAAAGATCAGCACGCTAAAAACGCCCACAAGATCCGATAAGCACTTGTTAATCAACAATCAATAAAATACATGAAAAACCCTTCTCCTTTTCCTATGACCGTCCTTTCCCCCAAGAACACCATCCAGTGGCACCTCTCATGACTACCTCGTGCAGCAAAGGCGTCGCTTCCGTTCCAGCCAGTCGCATTGCCTGCGTTCCGTGGGATGTCTGGAAAAATGGGGTCATGGTACCCCAAATCTCATGCTTCAGCTTCATTTTCCCATATTTTCCCCATTATCCAGTGAGTCTAATGGCCATACACTCAGTGATACATTCAAATATACAGCAATTTTTGGACAACCCCACATTCCTCTCCTACAAATGGGTTGATAGAGGGGCATGCTCCCGAAGGACAGCTGGCTGTCCACACCTGGTTGAGAGACTCAACAGAGCTTACTCGCCCAGCTGATGCCAATCTCAGTCCCATGCTACGGCGATCAGTGGAGATCTTGGGATGAGACTCTTTGCCAACTCTTGAGTGAGGGTATGTCCCACATTCCTGTTCCAGAGTAGCATGTATCGGAAGTCCAATGTTTTTCAGTGTCGCAGTATTTTACGTACAGGTGCGTCGTTTTGACTCATGCCGAAACTCATATCAACAATCTCTTGGTCACTGTTGACTTGGACAAGCCATCTGCAAACAGAGAATGCTAGCAACCCGCCACAAACTGGCACTCAAGAGAACAAGTTTCGCTAATATGAGCGAAAAGATAGTGGTATGGTTGAAGCATGGCGACTTTCCTACGTGCTTTCATCCTAAGGCAAGCTAAGCACTGCAGATCTACTTCCTGGTAGCCTGGTAGCCCTTCACACAAGCTGCAGCATCCAAGAGCCAAACGCGCCCATGACCATGGCGTAGGAATAGACATCTGGTTCGTCCATATTCCTGGCACATGGAATGTAAACAACATCTGCAACATCCGAAAAAAACACATTTTTTGTCTTGCAGCGTGGGGTCAAAACTCTGCATTCCCTGATTCCCCTGGCTTGCACATCAAAATAGCTGCTATCTAATAGTATATGGAGGTTTCCTAAAAGGGGGTACCCCCAAAATCATCCAGTCATTAGACCATTTTAGTATTGAAACCCATGGTTTTGGGAATCCCCCATTTTAGGAAACCCCCATATCCTCCCATTGTTACGGCCTCTGCCATCTGGACCGAGGTGCCTTGAGACATGAAACAAAATACCCTGGGACATGTAGTACATTTAAAAAAACCATGTTGTGGGTCATATCATGTAATCTACACATTATATCACATTATATTAAATTAGTACAATATATATATATATATATTGGTATATTTATATTAGCTACTATAGTTACATATAGTTTCTATAGTTATAACCATTCCACATTAACCAGTCAGTATAATCCCCCCAACAAATGGACCAATCAACAAGGGTATGTTGCTCATGATTCACATAGGTTGACTCAGGCAGGGGCTCTGTTGGACATCTGCAGAAGCCAGCGTGCGGCATCATTCGGCTTGCCAGCTTTGACCAATGCCTCCCGAATCCGACCCCTGAAAAACGTACCATAGGACATACTACTATACAGCAAGGGACCCACCACTTCTAGACCCAGTAAAACTGGTATACGGTATACAATCCATACTTAGTGGAAGTAGCTGGTATATGACCCAGTTTCTGGCAGTTTGAAGCATGTACAGCAAAGCAATGCTACTCTCCCTGACAGTGCTTGGCACATCTTGGCACCATGCAATTTTCGTGCCTCGAGAATGCTGTTTTGGTGCCGCACGGTGACTGGGATTCCGTTGGCCTGTGATGGGTCGACAGGAAGATTAGATCCATGTTCAGTAGGACATGTTATATCAGATATGCCACTAGCACAATATATAGTTTATTTTTTCTAATACGTTTTAATGTGCTAACACACACACAAATCATGTTGTTTTTTCTGATTACTTGTATTGTATTTAAAAAAATAACGCAGGCAATTATGATTTTGCCTACACCTGGGTTGTCATTTGGAATTGAAACTAATGCAGCTTTATGAAAACAACACCTACACATGCAACTATATGTACCAGTAATTCTCTTATCCACTAATTTCAAATTTCGATTTCGGGTATGGCCAGAAAGCCTGGTCAAACGGTTGTGCCTGTCCTACTGGCCGCGTCTGGCCTCCATTTGCTCAGCCATTTTGATGACATCGTCAGGCTTTCCAACCTGGTACAGCTGGAATCTCTGCTGCGAAACCCTATGGGATCCCACCAGGTCAGCCACCTTCGCGAAACCGTCCATGACCGTCCCATAGGCAACACCTTGCGCTGTGAGCACTGCAGGAAGGCATGCTCTCACTACACCTCTCACCGGCACGTACACTCTGGAATCTGGAACCAAGCAAATTGAGCGGGTTTCCAGTGGATTCCAGGATGGTGGAGTTTGGGATGAATACAAGCTAATACAAGGATGCAAAGCTGTGCAAATGCAAAGGGCCAACTTTCAGTCTGAACTGCCAAGCTGCCGTCAGGAGTCAAACGGATTTGCATCAT
Source organism: Symbiodinium sp. clade C Y103 (assembly GCA_003297045.1). Lineage (NCBI taxonomy): Eukaryota > Dinophyceae > Suessiales > Symbiodiniaceae > Cladocopium > Cladocopium sp. clade C. Next base: position 60,157 of record BGPT01000431.1, on the reverse strand, counting down.
TTTCCTCAGAACGACAGTTGGAGTCCACCCATTCTCGTTTTGGGTGCAATGGCTGGGCGTGACATAGCGAAAAAAACGACTTTCTCAAATCTGAAGCAACCGCAGCTACCAAAGAGAATACCGTAAAATTTATTACGCAATACTGTAGGAATCCAGGGTATATTTCCAGACTTGGTCTCCAAAAACTGGATAGAATGTGCCTTAGACATTGGTGAAAGTGGAGACTGAAAGCTGGGAGGCTCAGGAGGCTCAGCTGATTGCAGCACAGGTTCGACAGAGTTGATGCCGCCTGATCCAGGTTTCCGGCCTTGGTGCATGATTTTCAGATCGACATAGCCATAATTTCTCCGATATTTTAAAGGTATTTATAGGTATTGTCATGGCAACCACCACTGTTTTAATGTTTGAATCCTAATTCCTGATGTTTTGCTGCTTGATAAACCAATGTTAAACCTATGTTTTGGTGGTGTTGTCCATACCCTGTTACCATGCCCAACTCAGCCCAGCCTTGGTCCAGGCATGCATGGCACTGCTGTAGGTCACCACGGAGGGCGGGACCTCAAGGCTAACTTGGGCTGCTTGTGGTCAGCAGTGATTCCGCGAGGATTTCAAGCTACAAGAATTGGTGACCAGTATTACAGCACGAAAAGGGTCTGAAAGACACAAGTTGCAATACTTTCTGAATCTAGGAAATCATGACAAATATTGATAAATGGGCTATTCACAGCCAACCCTGTCTGCCACGTTCTAGGCACCTCCAAATCCTTCATCTCCTGGGCGAAATATGGGATACAAAGATCCGTCCGGTTGAGATGGAACGAACTACGCCTTAAGCTGTCCTGGACCTTGGCTTGCTGAGGAGTTTGAGTTTCTGAAGCCGATGCCGGAGTACCCCAGCGTTCCTCTTGACTTGAGGATCTATTTTAATGAGATAATGAGATATATTTTTGAATCCAGCAAGGCGCTTTTGGAGTGACACTTCCTGCCCATATTCAGTCCTCCATCAACTCTAACGCCTTGTCAACTTGGCCCTTTTTGGCAAAGGCCTCGCGGGGTGGCAGAGTGGCAACAAAGCCTTCCACATAATCACTAAATATCACTGACATCCAATGATTATCTAAAATGTTAGCACGAAACTGGCACCAAGTGTGATTCATGGGTTGCAACACTCTAGTGTTTCCGCCAAGACTGAAATCATGCGAAAGGCAACTTTCCACAATGGAGATATCATTTGAACACACCAATGAAATCCGGCCAAGCAAGCATGAGACTCGTCACGAGACGAACGTCTGTGTTGGCTTCCATCGGTTTGGCTTCCGAACATCTACAACGACGGAGAAATTCTCAACGCTTGGCCTCGCAACAACCATCACAATACCTCCCCCCACAGAGATTTGAATCTGCAGCATAGTGCAGGTTTCTTCCATATGGAAACGAAACAAACTATGTATTTCTGTATGGGATATCAGTGAGTTTGATATAATACATGTTTGTAAATTACTAAATCATACCTTTGTGCAATTTTGTGCATCTTCATCTGAGAAATGAACCGCACATTGTCTGTATTGCATAATCTTTGTTGTATGATACTTCTCTGACGAAATTTGTCTTTGCATATTTCTACAGACTCTGCTCGGACCGATGTGCAGTGCGTCCATCACAAATCGAAACAGTTTGAATCATGAGGAAACTACAAAATGTATCAAAATTCAATGTATATATAACCAAAGCCAACTTAAGCTATTCTTAAACTAATGAACAACGTAAAGCAGCAATTACGAAAAAGTGAACAACTGCACTGCTTCATTAGTGCAACCAAAGTTCGTGCCGCCAGTTTCCTGACCGAAAGCAAGTGTCTACCGGGGCTTACTTACGACTGTCAATTGGATCACTTGCAAGTACACCTCATCCGTAGGGTTGGGGGTTGGGTGGGGTGCAATCCTTCAATCCCTGGCACATGCCTCATACATTAGCTCAATCCACTTGCACGCACCAAAAATCGACAAAGATCGCATCTGAAGGGCACTTCATGTGCAGCTCCGATTCGATCCAAATTTCAAGACACGAGACTCAAAGTGGCAAACAGATTCGAACCCCTGCCGTCTGAGAACCATTCTGAGGTGTCAGCAGTAGATTGGCCAGTTTTGTGGTATTCAATTTTGATACTGGCCCATGGCTATGTAGGCGTAGTGAAATGACATACCCTAAGATAGAACCTGGAAAATGAAGGCCCCATTTGATTCATGACACTACTATGAGACACTATGAGATTGAGGTACAGTCCCCTCGATGGTTCAGAGACTCATGAGATCTCATGAGCGACCAGCAATAGGCTGAAAGGGGCAAACCGTCCACCTGAAACAAATGCAAATCAGCTGGCAGGAGTTGGTCATTTTTGCCCTGGAATGCGACTAGATGTGTATGAACTGATCTTGGACTCTGGAGCTGTCACCACCATGGTCTGGATCACCCCAGGTCACCACAGTTCCATCTGCCAAAATAGCAGCAAAAGCACTGGCTTTGCCAAAAATCTGGTTAACATTCCTCAGCTGGCCTTGGACTTTGGAGCTATCACCGCCTCTGTCTTCACAGCCCCATGTCACGACAGTTCCATAGTCTGCCAAAATAGCAGCAAAAGCACCGTGTGTGCCACATATCTGCTGGACATTTCTTAGCTGGCCTTGGACTCTGGAGCTATCACCGCCTCTGTCTTCACAGCCCCATGTCACCACAGTTCCATCTGCCAAAATGGCAGCAAAAGCACCAGCTGTGCCACAAATCTGCTGAAACCACAGTTCCATCTGCCAAGATTGCAGCAAACGCAGAGTTTGTGCCACAAATCTGCTGCACGTGCCTGAGCTGATCTTGGACTCTGGAGCTGTCACCGCCTTCGTCTTCACAGCCCCATGTCACCACAGTTCCATCTGCCAAAATAGCAGCAAAGGCACCCTGTGTGGCACATGTCTGCTGAACATTTCTTAGCTGGCCTTGGACTGTGGAGCTATCACCGCCTCTGTCTTCACAGCCCCATGTCACCACAGTTCCATCTGCCAAAATGGCAGCAAAAGCACCAGCTGTGCCACAAATCTGCTGAACCCCCATGTCACCACAGTTCCATTCGCCAAAATTGCAGCAAAAGCAGAGTGTGTGCCACAAATCTGCCGCACGTTCCTGAGCTGATCTTGGACACTGGAGCTGTCAGCCCCTGTGGCTGGAATGCCCCAGGTCACCACGGTTCCATCCGCCAAAGTCGCAGCAAAAGCCCCTGCCGTGCCACAAATTGACTGAACATTCCTCAGCCGGTCTTGGACTCTGGATATGTTGCCACCACTCTCTGCTTTGCCCCATGCGACAAGTTTGTCACTTCCAATACACCACAAAATAAAAGCAAAGCTTGTTGCAGCTATCTTTGGCTGCAGTGCAACAGCAGCAAGGCTGTCTCCATCCTGAAGCCCAGAAGTTGAAGAAGTTCTGTTGGATATAAAAGACGCCCATCAGGCGCCGCAAGTCTCAGGAAACGTTGCCCTAAAGACTGTTGTGCAGCAATTTTCAAGTCAGCAACCGTGCCAGACTGCGAGACGGCTATGGTTTCACACCGTCCGCTTGGTAAGGAGACTTCAAGTTCGATGGACTCGTGTGCCACCTGACCGCTCATGATGCTCATGGCTTTGCGCTGCATGGCATGGCTGCGAAGGTGTAGCTTAACAATTCTGTTTATGAAATCAACACATCGGTCTGATTTTTGACAATAGATATTGGTATATATTGGTCTTGTCGGCCATGATTCTAATCAACCCTTAGGATGATTGTGATGATCGTATATCATCTGCCAATGGATTGAATCACTCTTTGCATGTCACTATCCTCTGAGCAAATGCTGGTCTCGGAAGCTTCCACGACGGCTGGTTGCAACAGTCCCTTTTATTGTCAGTATGCCTTATTGCAATGTAAATATATATAGCTATTTTTGCTACTATATTTACAATTTCTTTTACCATATGATTTATTTTTCATATTTTTTTACTGCCACAGGGTCAGTGGTTTGGGTTCCGAATCTTAACATATCTTAACATTCCCCGCGGTGGCGTTTTCTACGCGTTCTTGGGAGTCCAAGCGACAATACCTTGCCTTCGAATTAGAACCAATCGTGCTGGTAGCATCTTTGGGGGTCTTGGAAACAACTACAAAATAACACATAAACATTATAGTTAACCACGATTAAACCATGTTACAAAAAAGGCCTACATTTGCAGGTCAAAACCATGGCGTCCTGTAATCTTTTTCCCTGAAAACCAATCCGTTGTGGCACTGTCACTGTGGAAAAAAACCGGTCCTGCAAGCGCCGCAGCCAGCTTTCGGCACCCTCAGGAGTGCTACTTGCGCTGGCCAACCTCGCAGCTGCAAAGATCTGCAGCATCAAGATTCCCAGTAAGTTTGTTTTACATGTATAATTTAATCAACAATATATGGATTTGTCTGAAAATGAAGTAATTATATTAGTAATAATATTATGTGTATTTCCAAAATGGCAGTTTCAATAGGGACAATTGTAATGAATCAATCCATAGGGGAGGTCCCAAAATGATCTCAAATATAATTTCCTATGGAGGAACATGGAGGAACAAATGGTTTGGGGGTACCCCAAGTGTGAACATCCAAATCAAGATTCGGCACACCAACTCAACTTTTGCAGCGACAGTTGCCTTCAGCGGCACCCCTGAGCCCTTCACCGAGTATAGGCTGCTTGCGTGGAAGCCTTTTACAAGCAAACATTGTCGTTTTGCACTGCAAATCCATGTCAATGCTCTTGATGCACGAAAAAACCATATCCAGGCTTATCCACAACAGAACTACGATTCATGTGGTGGAAGACCATTCCCTGACCCAACATTTCAACCGATTCATCAATTCCCAACTAACTTGGAAAAACAAATGAAAAAAGGGGAAGACAGGCGGAATCACTGTGGCGGTCATGGCACCTCCGCATCAAAGTCGTCACACTCGAGCTTGCGGTCGCGGGCTTGCTGCATCCAGCGCTCAGCAGCTTCATCATCACCCTCCTGAGAGGCTGATGTCATGAGAAACAAACGACGACCTGCAAAGCTACTGACAGTATATTACGTAGTCTTGGCATTTCCAAGTCATGACTTGTATCCCCACATGTCTATATACATATATATTATATTATATTATAATATCATTAATATATTGGAATGAGGGGTGGCCTCTTTGTCTGTGGGCCAAAACCCATCTTGGAACCTATATCAAACGCCTTGGAACCTATATGTTAGTATCTTGGAACCTGTATGGAAAATCTTGGAAACTATATTGGGAAATTTGCCGTGTAACGGCATCTGTGATGTAATAAAATNCTATATGTTAGTATCTTGGAACCTGTATGGAAAATCTTGGAAACTATATTGGGAAATTTGCCGTGTAACGGCATCTGTGATGTAATAAAATAAGCGGGGGCTCGACATATGCCGCCTCTAGCTGAGCTACCTTGCCCCATAGACGTCCCATAAGCATAGCAAACCCAAAAATGATGGCCTAATCATGCTGCAGCATTGCATAACCACCCTGTGGGCNGCTACCTTGCCCCATAGACGTCCCATAAGCATAGCAAACCCAAAAATGATGGCCTAATCATGCTGCAGCATTGCATAACCACCCTGTGGGCCGTGCGCGCCACGTGTGGTGTTCAAGTTGTTGCGAAATGGATCGCAACAGTGCGCAAAAGGCCCGCTGACGAGGAGGTGCGCTCGTGGGGCACGCGGTCATGCCACAGGATGTCAGGTGCTTGCCGCCTTTGCGCTTGCGTTCCGGCGGTCACGGGGCATGGGTTCTTGTTGGTGGGAAGGCTTTCCTGCCCCGCCTGTTTCCTACAAGTGCTTGTTCCTGAAATGTTTTTGACAGCAAGGCTCTCCTTTCAGAAAAAACTTCAATGCGCACAAACCCCGTGAGCCAGGAACCGTTCGGAACCGTTCCTGACCGTTCCTGACCGTTCCTGGCACACGGGATGCTCAAACTATATACGTNATATACGTATGATGATCATATGATGCTGAAAAATTGCGTTGTTTCATGGTGTTTTGGCCCTTGTTCCCGTGCGCGGGGACTGGTGGAAACGGGTTGGAATGGTTCCGGACGGTTCCTAGCTTACAGGGTACACCTAAGTCTTATTGCTTTACGGCTTTGTCATATTGCCTGCATTTCTTCATATCGGCCTCCGGTCAATGCTGCCATATGGCCATGACTTTGTCTTCAGCGCTTGGCAGGCCAAAAACTGAAAGGAGAAGCTGTTGTCTTAGATTTCCCATGCGCTGGGTGTCAGTGGCGTGAGGGCCTGGAACCAGGCATGGCATGTGGCGCTGGCTCTGGCTCTGCCTGACTCTCCTTTCAACATGTTCTCTTGTCATTTGGAGTCTGTGGGGGGAGGTGGCTAG
>BGPT01000431.1:27861-53688 GCA_003297045.1 Symbiodinium sp. clade C Y103 | reverse complement strand
ATAGTTTCCAAGATTTGCAATATAGGTTCCAAGATGGATTTTAATGATTTTGGGGTCTGACAGAAACCACTATATAAAGAGGCCACCCCTCGTTCCAATTAATATATCTATATATCCTATCCCATAAAGATGTATTGAAATGGTTTTATACATTTTTGATACCAATTTACAGCCTGTTCCTTGGTTTTGTGACGCTTTATAAAAACCAATCATTTCGCCCTGACCGTTGGATTCGTCATAGTCATCCGTCCTGTGCAGCTGCCACGGCCAAAGCTGCAAAGGATGAGACTTCGGGTTCGTGACCTTCTTGCAACATCTCGCGAATGACACCTGCATTGGACAACCGATGGCGACACCTGTGGGGTTCGAAGAATCAGGAACCGATATGAACCGATGTAAACAAATGTCACCAAATAGGGATGCGCCAAGACATGTCAAAACCCTTGGTTAACATCAAAAAACAGCTGGTAGTTATGGACTATGGACAACTATAACAAATATCAGAAATATCATTGGATATTGCTTTTATTTTAAAAGGGACAATATCGGTCCGTAATTATCCCTAGTTACCCATAGTTATTCAAAATCAATCACCCGGGATCATCCGGATCAGTGGAATCAGCATCTCCTGGGGCCCTCACCAGCGGCTTCCTGGTCGAATCTTGGTGAAACTCGTCGAATGCGGAGTCGTAAAAAGAGATGAGGTGTAAACATGTGTACGGTAAACATTCAACTAAGCAGTTCAAAATGTTCATTGTTTCGTTGGTCTTACCAAGTTGTGCTAGATCATGCGAACACCTGTGTCAGAGGAACTCAAAGGTTGTTCAAAAAGAGTTGCCACAGGAGTTCTTCCAAGTGATCTCGAACAAAGGACAGGGGAAAAACGACATATTTTCTCCTTGTACATCAATTGAAGACTGGTCCCAGAATCCAAAGAGCAACGCATGCAAAACGATCAAAAAAACAGGTCCCTTTTAGCCTTTAATCTGAAAACATCCAAAAACTACATGTTCAATCAATGGCTTTCATGCCGAATCCATCTTTCCGCCTTCATCTGGCCCCTGGATGCATACGCAAAGATGAGGCTGTTGAACCTATGCAGATCGTGTCAGGTCATGTAATTGTCAGGAAAATGATGAAACCTGCCCAGCTCCACAGCACAATCATCAAATATAGTGATCTACATTCAAGTACCAAAACATCCCGCCAACCACAACAACCTGTCATTCACAAGAAAACACAAACAGGTTCTACTTAAGCACGATCGCTGTACCCTACAAGTTCCGCTGTTGCTGAGCTGCCCAAGCTGTTACGGATCTGAGAGCTTGGCATGTTTGTGACTGTTGGCACCCCAGCGTCTCGTGTTCTGCAGGGCACTGGGCACTACACAGAAACTTTGAAACTACCCGTGACTACCGTGAAAGTCGTGAAAGTAATGGTTTGCTCACGTTGCTCGCGTGGTCCTGAACATCTCAATAGCGATTCTGCTTTGCTGCGACTTTGAGTTCAGCTTGTGAACTCTTACCTTTTAAAGCTCTCTGACATCTTGCATCCTCATGCGCCCAAGGTTGTCTTCCCCGAGATTAGCTTTGGTGAAATTTGGGGTATTTTGATGTGTTTTGGGGTTCAGAGCCATCCCTGCACAGAAGATAAAAGAACCAAATCAGCGACGTCTCCTCTGGATCCACTTCTTTGCTTCGTCCAGCTCACCAGCCTCCGTTGGACAAGGGTTTGTTCAAATCCGTTAAGTCAGGAAGTAGCGGGAGAGGGTTGCCCTTCAAAACGTGATACCTTGATAGTCGCAAAATCTCGGAACATCTCAGAACTACATCTTGCAGGCGAGCTAACGTGCTGTGCATATCGTTTTCCAGAAATTGACATGATAACATGAGTCGCAAGAGAAAATGGTGTGCCACGGTGTACCCATGTATACCCCACGTATACCCAACGGTACCATGATGGAACACAAAGGAAACCAACTGGGCTCACCTGTATTTCCGAGGTCCGGCTGCGCCTTGGCATAGGTCTCCACCATGAAGTTGAAGTGCACTTCGTCACGGTTTCCCGCTGCCTGCGACCGATCTTTGATTTTGCCAAGCACTTGGTCCTCCAGTACATATACCAAGGAGATCCAAGGAGCTATGGAAATCCGTTTCCCCAAAAAATGATCTAAACATGGTGGAAATTTCTATGGATTTCCCACATCATCCCATATCTGTGTTATTGCACTGGAGGGTGGTCCCACTCTTTGGCCAAAACAGCGCCGAGCCAGGAGCCTTGCTCTCCTCAAACCATTTGTTGGCCATGACAACATCACCTCAGTGCCACGACAGATTCTCAACGGAGAAGATGGAGATGGGATCGCTCTGAGGTGCTGTCCTGCTTTGGATGCTGCCTCCAGCAACTTGCCATAGAACTTGTTATTCATTGGCACATCTTCTTCGCCTGGGTGCTGCGACTGATCTGCACTGCACTGAACCCCACAACTCTACAGCTGTGTTTTTCCGATTCAATGTCTGATACCTTGCAAACAGCCCCACGGAATACTTGGACATGCTTCGAAACCTGTTCAGATGGTTTCGACTTCGTCAGTGTCACCCTTAGGGCCTGAAATCATACCAATGCATTTTCCATCCCTAGATGAACGATTACATTTTTAATGACTGCCAAGTCTTTCTGGAAATTCTGCCCCTCCAACATATGCCAAGTCTTTGGGGAAGTACAGCAAACGTTGAGTGGCGCTTGGTCTTGTGGCCTTCTCGTGTAGGTGGCAAATCTTAAACCCAGTCTACCTCAACCTCTCATTTTTGACCAAATGTGCAAGGTGTCCAGAAGAACTTCGGCAGTTGCCTATAGTTGTAGTTTATGGTATCATTAGACATTAAACATCATCAACAAATATCATCAACATTAACATCAAACACCATCAAACAACATTAAACATCATTAAACATCATCCATTAAAATACTTTTCACTCATCATTCAACTTCGATGGCTTCGGGATGCTTCGGATCCAAATCTGATCCGCTGCCTGGGGCATCCCTGCGTGCACGGTACGCCATCTCCTCGGCACCTCGAACATCTCCGGCGTTGGCCAATGCCTTCAGCATGGTGCCATACCTCGGCGTTCACGGACCGAAGGCGTTGAAGGTTTTGGTGTTCGAATGGGAAATCTTTAAAGGGAGGTGTCCTGATAAATTCATTTTCAACCAAGTCTGAAAAACAATATAATTATATTGGAGCCATCTTTGCCTAGATAGAGCACATAGAACTGAACCGGCGTTCAGGGCAGGCTGGTATTCAACTTCAAACAGCCCCCTCTTGCAGTAGGATGAGATCCAAGGAGCCAGGCAAGAATGAGCCATGGCACTAGGATGGGCACTGACAATTCCCCGATGAGTTTCTGTGAAGCTCCAATGAACAAAGCCTCCAGTCTTTGGTTTTTGGCTGAATCATGAGAAATGCTTATGCTTTCTGCAGCCTTGCAGCAACATCGAGAGCGGAACGGACTTCTGTGAACCTTGGCCAGTGACTCAGCTTGATCGGATCTGCTCGGTGCAGGTTGCTGGATCATTGCAGCCCATTTGCCCCTGAAACTTGCTGATGTCAAAGCTAGTCCCGCAGTGAGTTGACTATGGTCATAGTGAATTGCAATCTACACATGTCCTGCGTCATGATTATGGAAAATTATGTAATTATGGTACTGAGTCAGGGAAGCTTTGGCTTGGCACAGCCCACAATGGCTGATGGCGCTATTCCGACAAGGAACTTCTGACAGTTTCATGTTGAACCTCCAGCGAAGGGCATTGGATCACACATGTCCCTTCCAAAATTGGGCAGCCCCCCACGGAACATTGACGATTTTGTTTTTTTTGAAGGGAAAGTATCGGAGGTCTGGTTTTTCGCAACCCCAATTCTTAAACATGTACCCGGTTTGCTTTTTGCGTGTACATGTCAACTGTACGTATCCACTTTGTCCTTTGCTGTTGTGGTTGCAAAGAGCCGCAACGATCGGACTGACTCCCACAGTCTTTTTCACGTACCTATAGAGTCGCCTTCCCAGTTTTTTCTTGTTGTCCTAAGTTTTCGATCACACTTCTCTTGATGTTGTTTCATGTTTGTTGGTCACTTTCCTCAAATGGCTGTCACGACCATGTCAGGCCCCGAAAAAACTAGGTGCAGGGGCCTTGGCCGACGCCAGGATCTGCTCAAACAGAACACGAGCGCTACCTTGGTTTTCAGGAGTTTCCAAGGATTTTCAGGGGACAGTTCAACAAGAATGGATGATTTCGCCACCAAAAAATCAGCATGTAATATTAGTTTATGGGTTAATTTGCACATGGGGATCTGAGCTGATCTACACATTTTCACACCAAAGAAATTGGGTGGTTTCACAGTTTCACAGCCGAAAACTCCGAGACTCCGAGATTTAAATCATGGACTTTCGGGACTTAACCATAAACAATTGGGATTCAGCCACCAACGCCAGAAGATGATTGGAAACATCAGCAACAAATATGGGGATATTGAGGGTGTTTTGAGTGTTACCCTGTTACCCAGTGATACCTCAATTTCATGGACAAACCCACACAGCTTACACCGACCTACAGCAAATATCAATCGTGAAAAGGAACAAGCTATGACAATATAATACCTTACATAACTATCCTTGTGATGTAGCAGTTACTGACACACATTTTCCACCACTGCACATGTTAGGCTGGCTTGAGCTTCCCGACTCACTTGACCCTTGGCAGCCAAAACGTTCAGCTGATCAAATAATACCTGTGCAGGTTACCGGATTCACTGGAAACACACACACAGTGCCAGAAGTTAAACGGTACACCTCAAGAGCACTGACATGTAACTCGCCAGCAAATATTTGGGTTTGCCTGACAATAGTGCCACAAATCCACAGGTGAATCATCATACTCCCACAAAAATTACCATATTCAATGGGATTTCATGTGATTTAAAGGGGTAGATTTCCCCTTTTCAGAGAAACCGGTGCGCGCGAACGGGTGCGCGCGTGCGTGCCTGGTCGACAACGATTTGTCCCACCTTTTCTTTGACACTGGGCTCCAGGGATACGGCAGTCCCGGCAAGGCGGAGAATCCTGGACATCACATTATGCACAGAGCCTGGTGAATATTCCAGCCAGTATGCAGAAATATTGCAGGAATGTGCAAACAAACCACTTTGGGTCCACTTTAGATGTTTGACCACCAAAATTCAATGCGTATGGTTTCAAAGGAGCGCAATTCAAACGAGAGCCACATCTCTTAATGACGCCTAGCTTTTCTGTACAAAATATGAATCTGTCCAAAACCCAGCTCCTCCTCTTGCAAGCTTTCCCTGCACAAAGTGCTGCGTCAAACACTCAGCAGCAAATGTCTTTGGATTAGCTATAGCAAGCGTTGCCTCTTCCACGCCGCAATCCATGGCAGCCCCAAATTTGAACCTCACGCCGATTGAAAACTCGTTTTGCACCGTTTGTGATGCTCATTGAGCAAAGCCAGGAAATACAAAAACTGCAACTAATCACCAAGCAGCACCAACATATTCATCTTTGCTACATCATTCCAATCTGAATGCTGGAACATGATATACAAAACTAAAATCAAAGCAGCAGCTTGGTGTCACTTGTACAGCCGCAACGATCTGAAGACATGAAACATGCAACTACTGTGAATCAAACAAACAGCGAGTGGACAATTCTTGTACTTTTTGTTCCAACATGTTCCAACCTCTTCTTGAATAGTCTCCAGATGTCTCCGGTGAACTAAAGAGTGCTGGAACAGCCTGGTGAATTTTTCCTCCCTTGACAGGGCCCCGTGGGGATCACCGCCAACGGGACACAAGATTTCAACCCGGGCTGTTTCGGGGGTATCACTTGAGGAGCCCGTTCATTCAAATTATCACTTTTTGATACTTTTTGGTCGTAACACCCTCATTCATCAACCAGGGTTGAATCCCCAATTTTTTTCCGTACCGATAATTTCAAGCACAAATCTCCAATCATGAGAACAATTATGGGACATTCACCAACATGTCTGGAAAGTTGGACGTTGCAGTCTAAGGTGCTGCAAGTGCCGCCAAGCAGGCTTCGCTTGGCCTGGGAGGTGTAAACACTGCAGCAAGCCTGGATACCTTGCGTTATTGGTCAGTCATGTTGAGGTACCTCATCCAAATGGGGGTTTCCATGTGTAATAGGGGTACTCCAAAATGGTGTTTATTCATAGTGGAAAATGCTATTCAAATGGATGATTTGGGGTACCACTATTTTATGAAACCCACAAATGGATCCACACATGTAATTATATCATAATGGACTCTAATGATGTATGTCATACTGTAGTGAAGATGAAGTGAACTGGAGATATGAACTGTTGCAACCACACATCTATGGCAAATGTACCAGCAGCACAACCACATCATTGCTGCGCCACTGTTGGCTAAGACCCCGTGCGAACTGGAAGACTTTCTCAATGTATCACCACCTGCTTGCATTTCCAATTGGCATGTTCTGGCAATAAATGCTTCAACAATCTTCAACACTAATCATTTATATACTGATTGCGAATTGCAAGTTCACTCCCAAATCAGACCTGACATCACCGATGTATGACCCTGTTTGAAAGCATGATGCCTAAACATTCTAGGTGTCCCCATTGTGTCCAGACTGCTTGTGCCTCTTCTTTGGCCACGGCTCGTGCTGCTCGTGGATGGGGTGGGATCGAACCTCCCAAGGTCCGTTCATTAGTGGCGCCAACGAAATCCAGTCTGTGCCAACCAGCCAAGAGCGCCTTGGAACACCAGGGCGGACAACAAAAAGCGCCATGGCGATTAACCCAAGCTATGCATTACATGGGATATTGATAGATATTTATAGGATATTAATGTTATTAGCTGCACTGTCTCAAGCTATTGAATTAGCCTCGGTTTTTGGATTTGGATGGCCAAGATTGCAATGCATAAGTCAAGGAGGTCTAGACTCTAGAACTTCTTTTGGGTCGCTTTGGAGATCTTGTACAAGCTTGCTCTACCCATTTAGGAAACAATTGAACAAAATGCAAAGAGTGTGTTCGAAGATTTTCTGATCGTTTGCCCACAGCAATTTGCTGGGGTTCAATTCTGAACAAGCAAAGTTCTGGGATGCTTTGGATATTGGAACTTGCCTAGGATGCTTTTCTTATGAGCAAGAAATGCTGCAGTCACCATGGGATCAACCCTTGCTCCAATGAGTTGTTGAAGAACCTGTGACAACCTGTGTCACCTCCATTTCCGGTGCGTCGAATGGCACTTCTCGGCTCCATTTCGGCGCGCAAGCTCAACGAACATGAGTGCCGTCTGGGGTGAAACACATTGCAAGACCAAGTAGTGAAGCAATAGTGTCAATCTGAGGTGGCTGATAGTCTGTTACAATGTCCCCATCTAGAAAAAGTGAACTCAAAAATGCACTCACCTGCTAGTGTGCCTCTGTGCCCTGTTTCTATGGACATGACATCTTTTTTCCAAACGACAAGATTGAATGAACATGTGCCGCGCTTCAAAGAGTCGGCTCTGCCACGCAGGCAGCATTGAACAAAGTGCCAGGACTCAAGTGCCGTGGTTTCCTCCCAAGAGAAGACCAAAGTCATAGTCCAAATTTGTTGCGATGTCTGATTGCGCATTCAACTGGATGCAATCATGTCACTTCATACGATTTTCTAAACCTATCAATATCAACAAATATTGAAAAATGCTAAAAAGTGTAAAGAGGCCTTAAAATGGGACCATAATGTACATCCATATTGGAGGTCTCCTAATCGCTGCAAGCCCCAAATCATCGAGTTGTGGATGTCCTGCCAAGCCATTGGCCAACATGGGGAGAGGTCGAGGTCGCAGCTGTGGCAAGTCTCCAGGAGGTTCCAGCCTTGGAAGATCCACACGACAAGGCACCATGGGATTTACAGTATATATATATATAGATAACAAATTACCATGGGAATGTTAAGCATTCTATATGAACTTTTGTATAAAATATAATATACTATCAAATAACATATACTATTCAAGTTCTGGGCACCTTGTAGGGTTGAAACTTGGAAGCTGTGATAAACTGCGTAGGCATTACTCCTGAATGCTTCCAAAGAATGCGCTGAAGCAGGAATCCCCTTCTCCTTTTGCATACCTTTGCACCACAATCACCTTGACCTAAAAACCTCTTGAAATGCTCAACTGATCAACTGACACTCGTTGCAAGCAATAATTAATTAGAACATCAATGACATCAATGTTTCTATGATACATCAAAACTTGGGCAGCGGCGACCTTGGCGATGGATGTGGCAAAATGGACTTTGGGTCCCTGCGATTTCGCCCGGGCCATCCCTTTACACAAACTGGTTTGAGACTCTGATACTGGTAAAAACCAAGAAGAATCAAGAAGAACATGGTTTTGATATGTTCTAATGTTTTAGAATGTTTTAGATATGGCTAGAGGACCCTTTGAAACTGTCAAAGTAGAAGGACCTCTGAACAAGCATGAGGAAATCACATGCACGGACTTCAAACACACGCATTGTCAACCTCCAGCTGCTGCATGCATTGGTCTCCTGCCATGGAGGCAACCTTGAAGGATGTTGGTGACCTTTGTGTCAACAGCAGTGGTGTAGTTCCACCTTGGTGAAAACCATTGGGAAACTGCAGTGAGGTGACTTTTGGCTGACTCCTCCTGCATGTTTGACTATGTGCTCTGTTCATCAAATTGTTGCCAATCAACCCATCTGCATGAAACATATACATGTCTGTAAAACTGAGCTATGCAACAACTAGCTCGGTGGCTCTGTGACGCCCGTTGTGTTTCGATTTTTTGCACAATCAACCCGAGTTCCACTAAGAATGCGGACCGCGACTTGTAGTGATGACCCAATACCCAGGCAGTCTGCTCCAAACTGACCTCCCAGTGCTCAACATATCTGACGTAATGCAAGGGGGGGTTCCACTGCCGCAGCCCCTGCCTTGTCACAAAGAGAGTTGCGATCAGCTTGGCGGTGCCTTTAATTTGCAGAGGGATGAAACATGAAACATCTCTCTACTTTGCGAAGCAATCTTGAAAAATAATCGTCATGGCTTTGTCTGAAAATAGGGTACCCTCAAATCCAATGGTTGATCATCATTTTCCCATGAACAAATACAATTTTTTGGGGTGGGCCCCATTGTGCCATTTTCAAACACACCCACATTGGTGGGAAATCTGCTGGGCATTGAGGACCGTGCCATCCTTCTGCTGTGTGGTGCATGTCAGCCACAGTTCCTCGGCAAAACTCCTCAAAGTGCCTCCACGGAGCATAGACGCTGTCACAGGTGCACATGCAAATGGAATGCAAAACAACTACTAACATCAAACAACTCTTTTCCAAATGTGGATTTCTGCGGCTTTGAAGCCTTGCACTTTTACCGTTGTTTTTTTGTGTTTTTTGAACTGCTGACTGCTGACTACATGATTAGTCCGCTTGTCCAACTACAGTGATTCCAAGTGTTGTGGAAACACACAATTGGCTTTGTTGTAGCATGGTTGATACGATTGACCACCATGGCATCCAATCATCTGCTACGAGTACATCTCAAGAATGAACAGAATACATCTTGTCTTGGGATGCTCATTGCCCGATCTTTTGGGATTCCTCTGATCTTTGTCTTTGAGCCATTCCTAAATACATCAATCCTCTGCACAATATGGCTATTGAAGATCCCCAAAATATTGTCCCTATCCGATGGACTCCCCTAGCTACATGGCCTGGTCTCAAAATGGAGTATATTAGCATTTAAATCTATATACATATTATATATGTTATGTATTACATATTTCAATAATGAGGAACATGATGCCAATTTGGCAAATCACGGATTTTGTTTCCAAACTTTGACCCAACTCCATGTCACATCGATGGTCACAGCGGCCTCTTTGTGGCTTCTTCCCTCTCCTCTTTGCGCCGGACCATTAGGCAGCAGTCTTCCTCCCTGGGCCGGTCACAAGACAGCAGCATATCATGGCATATCCAAGCACTCGACATCGTCAGTTGGGATTGCAATTTGCAACGTCAAGTTGCGGTGGAACATGCGTTTTGAAATGGGGTCAGAAACTCGCCATGTATGCTTTAAGGCTGCAGCAAGGCAGTCGTTTGAATCGAAGCTACACCGCCTCAGAATCCAGGAAAGGACAATTTGTACAACTCAAAGTAAAAGCAGGAAAGAATCCAAGAACAACAAACATTGTCAGGTGAAATGTTATGCTCTATAACATTGACATTCCCATTTTTTCAGTTAGATCAAAATTGCCACTTCGAACATGTTGTAACATGTTCACTCCAGAAAATCTCGAGTGTTCACTGCGTAATCCCACTCTTGCTTTTCGTCAAGGCACGTTCTGTGTTTAATCTTTCTTGTGCTTCGGCACGTCGCTGCTGAGTCATCTCCTGTAAGCTGCGGAATCTGCTGGGTGAAGCTCTGCCCTGGATCAACATTAGATATGTGACACTATAATATCTATAACCAGCTTCTTCAAAGCGGCCTCGTTTTCAGGGGCCTCGTTTTCATTTTTGATATTCCAGGGTCCTAAAGAGGTAATTTAGCTACCCCCTATATCAAAATGAAAACGAGGCCACTTAGAAGATGCTGGAAGGGGTCACTTAAATATCAAAGGGTCACTTACATATCAATTGTATCATATCATATATATATATATACAAATAGATATTAATTATACA
Organism: Symbiodinium sp. clade C Y103; assembly: GCA_003297045.1. Lineage (NCBI taxonomy): Eukaryota > Dinophyceae > Suessiales > Symbiodiniaceae > Cladocopium > Cladocopium sp. clade C. The sequence continues at coordinate 42,937 of BGPT01000431.1, read as the reverse complement.
AATACCAGTTCTTGTATGGCCAAAAAAATTGATATGCCATTGTATTTAAATGCAGCTTTCACTCTCTGACCTTTTGTCCAGTGACATGTGGCGGTGCGGTCCGACGGTCCTGTGCTGCTGCTGTTCGCTTTGCCGCGATTGGCACATTTTCCGCCACAGCCTCGTGATACAGGGCTTGGGAATGGCTCAAAAGTAATGACCCAAACGGATCACACCTTTGACTCATGCTGGAAATTTCACTTCAACGATTCAACCATTCCATATTCATCCAACTTGTAGCCATTCAAATCATATTCAACCTCATGTTCAACATTTTTCAACCACATGAACTTTGCAGAATTCCTGGAAACCATCTACTGGTCATTCCAAGAATGGAGTGTCATCATCTGTTTTCAATAGGATATAAAATATATACATATTATAGGTAAATATTAGAACCCCAGCATTAACACACATTCACAACCAACCAATGTCTTTTTTTCCAACTGCTCACTGGGAACCACCGGGAACCTGGAGCATTTTCCAGCGGCCTCTTTGATCTTGGCCGATTGCTCGCGGACGGCTTGGAGATGCTGCTGACATTGCTCCTGTGGAGGTTTTTGGTGCCACAACAGCAACAGCTGGAAACTCCACGGATTGTAACTGTGGGATAGGTTATTTATGGTTTATATCATTTGATATTATTTATTCTGCAGTAGGATTCTATGTATTATTGATACTGTATCACCCAGTTACACAGCATAGATCCAAACTGATATGTATATATCCTATATCTTCAATCATCATGCCAGAACTGCTCTCTTCAACTGGCAGTGGATGACAAATTTGTGACCCTGCCTGAACAAGACGCAAATGTTCCTCTGCCTGCAACTTTGCCTCCTCTTCCTGTCATGCACTGCAAAGAAACAAACACAGTGTCAGTGCAGTCTCCAATCCTTCAGCGGGGGCACACCAATGAACTCAATCAATGAGGGGTATGGCCCTGGCTTAGCATTGGATGCTTTGGACAAATGACAAACTGCTGGCCTTGCGGTCCATCTCATCAATGATGTCTTGAATGTCCTTCCTCCGAGCTGCAAGTCTCTCTGTGTATTCTACCTCAGAAAATCCATGGTCAAAGTCAAAATCAAACGAATGTCACCATGATATCCCCAGAATTGCACGGTTTCAAAGTTGTTTCTACAAACAAAAGAAAACTACATCATTTTTTTTCCAAAACACAACTGGAATTGGACACTTATCGTGTACCAGGACAGCCTTGAAACCAGTGGTTCACATCTCTCAGGAAATCATTCTGCATTGCAAGGGTAACATTCTTTCCAACCTGCATTTGAGCAGCTAACATTTGTGGCTGCAGCAAAATCAAATCAAAATAGTCAACTAGTCCTTTTCGACCCACATCAAACCATCAAGAAAACGCCATTCTCGCACCACAGACTGCCTTGAGTTCATTGTATCTCTCCTCTGCTGCTTCTGTCTTTCGACCTCGGTCAAGGTTCACGTGGCAGTTTCCCTCTTGAAGTTGCCGCTTGCCCACTGCTCTAAATTCTGTTTGAACCCATGCTTTAGATGGGGCAACCAGTCGAAACTCTGGAAAAAATAAGTCTACCAAGCTCTGGTGTACTTGCTAATTTCACAAGCCCAGTCAGAAACAATGACACCAATGTCGCACACGGCTGTAACTATTTTTTCCCCCTGCCAAACAAGTATCACACTTGTCATAGAGATCTTCTTATACGCACTGCTTTCTAGTTGGTGGTTTCAACCTCCTGAAAAAATCCGCTCGTCAGTTGGGATCATCCCATTTCATCCCATTTCTAGAATTGAAATAAAATTTTTGAAACCAAAAGTAACCATACAGTTCAATTAATTATAGTGAATATCTCCTATACATGCTACCAGCAAATCAGCTATGATTCCGCATTGTTTCCTTACATCCTGAGTTTTCTTCCCAGGACTCCCAACTGGCGCTCTGAAGAAGCCGAAGGCTGGCTGCAAGATAGGCCTCTTTTTTAAAGACGTTTGGTCGAAAATCAGGGGATACCCCCAAAACTTGCGCATAACACATCACACGATGCTCCGACAAATTCGACTGACACTCCTCCTCAGCTCGCTTGAGACCTTCTGCTTCGGCCAAGCGCCTGAGGACTGACGCTTATGGTGGTGTACTGTCTGCAGGTCATGTTTCTACTATCTCTCAGTCACTTTGAACAAATGATTCAGTATAACAGGTGGTTAAAACCTGGTTGTAAATTTGTTTGGAAGATGTTTCAACGTCCCAAGTACCTGAAATCTCTGAGTTTCCACACTTTTCAACTTCTCGCTGTGCCTCATCGTAGAGAATGTCAGCCTGGCGCACCTTGGAAAACGAAAAAAAACAATAAATAGCAGCACCGCCTTGTGGAAATGCATATGTAACAACAATCAACAACATATTGAATGGAATAATGATGGAAAACACATGGAACAATCATTCATTTGAACAATATGGAACAACAGGGGAAACCATATATGGCAAAATCATTTGCATATTGTTGCTCTCCACTCCTTCTCCGGTTCCAGCATTCTGGAACGGTCTTTGTGAATTTTATGATATGATATGATATGATATGTAGCAAATGCTTGCAGCAGTGCTGTCAGGGCACCTGCACTTCTAAGGCTTGCAAATCTCTCTCTCGGCGGCCACGTCGCTCTTCCACAGCTCGCTGGGCTTCTGCAACCTTGGCAAATGCCGAAATTTCTGTTTGTTGATTTGTTGACATTCCTTGTGTTTGGGTGCAAAATGGTGCGAATCTGAGGGAGGGACTCGCCATTCTGCATCTTGTGCTGCCTGAGGTGTATCCAACACTGTTGGCGATTTTTTGTCTCGCCCTGACCCCCCCTCACACTGTACATTCCATGATTCACAACTCACAAATCATCATGGTACGTCCACAAAGAATCCAAACCATGCTGAGCATGCGACACGATCAGCATCATGTTTCGCTTTGTTTGTTCGCTGCCGTTGCAGTTGTAGCTTTCGCCTCGTGTCGGCTGAAATTCCAATGAAATGACTGGAATGAATTTGACCTTCACAGTCAGGTGTGCCCTTGAGCTGCGCACCGTTCTATCTCCACTGCATCCTGCCCAACACTACTTAGAGAGACAAACACAAACACGATGAGACGATACAAATTGATACAGTGTACAACGAGAACAATTAATGAAAATTAATGAAAGTATAACTCCGCCTGCTGCTGGTTTCGCTCGAAAATATACTTCCCGTGTTCATCCTGCACAAGCTGACCAAACCATGCAATCCCCACAAATCCCATCATCTGGTTTACCATGTTTTCCAGAAACATCAAATCCATGCGTCATGAAATCCATGGAAGTTCTGGTTCTGAACCTCCAGTTTTTGGTAGATCTCCAGGACCCCATCTGGATGTTGAGGCTCCTTAGAACATGGGCACTCGATGAAGGCATTGAAATCAATATAGCTGTGTGCCATAGCTCCACAAGAGGCGCAGCTGCTGCCCAAGCGTCCAGGTGTGCCAAGCGTGTGTCACTGGGAACTGCCACCACCTCAGTCAAGGTCAATCACATCACTCAAAAAATGCGGCTGAAAATGAGCACCAGTCCAAAATCCTGAGATGCAAAACATTGTAAAACTGACCCTTTATCCATGGAGACTCTCCAAAACTCACGTGCCACATGCCATGTCATCAGCACCTCATGAGCTGCCAAGGAGCTGGAAAGCTCTTCTTGAGCGCTGGCAATGGAGCCTTTCCTTCGGGTTCCAGGTCCTTGTGCACTTCCTGTTGCAAAGGGAGGCTTAGGGTGGCATCAAAACAACATGGTGGAGCCTAACAAAGCCAGAAATGAGAATCATCATATAGTACATATAATAAGCATGGATGTCAATGGTTGTGATGAGTTTTGTACAAGGCGTACTTCCCAGCTCCTTTTTCCCTCTAGGCAGTGTATGATGATGCGGATGAGGGAATGGATGGAAATGGCCTTCATTATTGCACGGGTATCATACATGCCTCTATAATCCTCTATATATATATATAATAATAATATATACACCATGATTCTATGTTTTTCATTGCTTTTCTACGATTCTGAATGTGTCCAGATTGCCCAGAAAACAGAGGTTGGACCTCCAACCTTCATGACCTGCTGGCCTGGCAGGTATCACATCGATCTAAGTCGGGGAAGACCTTGGCTCGGCGGCACGTGTCCAAGGCTCCATATATAGATCAATGCAAGCTTCGAGGAAAACAGATTCAACGCCATGGTGAGAGAAAACATCATAAATCATAATAAAAACATGAAAACGAAACAATCAAACTTCAGTGACTTCACCAAACCATTCCAATCAACAGGGGCATGCTGGGTCTGAAAATTGGGTTTGATGGGCTCGTGTGGTTCCAGCTGAGCTGCCAAATGCATGGGACATCTCTGCACCCCATCGCCTCAAAGCAATGAGCATTGGAAATCCCACAGGATGCAGTCACGACTGGACGCTCTTCATGAATTAATTACGCCCAAGGTGGCGCACATGAGCTGCACAAAGTCACTATTATAGGCATGGTGTTTCCTGGTTGCTTTTCTGGAGGGTATTCTGCACGTATCTTTGAGCTGCAGTTGATCTCCCGACCTTGTGGCGAGTTTGGCTCCTCGTCCGACATTTGAACCTCAGACTGGCACTGCACCCTGCAACTTGTTCAGAGGGACATGACATTCCTCAGTAACCGCAGGTAGCACTGAGTATTGGACTAAACTATTGGACTGGCTGCACGGCTACTTGTCTTCTGCCCCATGCCCTTTGGGTCTTGAGGCTTGAGCCAGTAGCCTGCACGGGCCAGCTTGGCTACTAAGAACCGAGGGTAAGGAAAAAGTCAAAAGAAACGTGGCTTGGGCAAACCACCTCCCACTCATTCTCTCCGTCCATCGCCTTCCCTTTTGGGGGTTTCCAATCGTCCCATCTAGGTCAAATGTATTCTAATGTATCCCTTCATACCGGAAAGATCCGGAAAGTTTTTTAGGGTACACAGGCATGTCAACAGCTGGCAGCACGGTTCTGCAAGCCATTTCCACCTCTCAGCTGCACTGCTTCCCCCTGGTGCTTTTTGTCCGGCTGGGGACTTCCACATTGCTTTGGGCACTGCTCAAGCCCTGGCCGCAGATTGTATAGTAGAAAGATGATGAAAGATGTAGTACGTATGTCGTATGTCGTGGTCATGGCCAGGGTGAGGCGAGGTACTGAACTCGTCAAATCTGAATCTTGGATGACACCATGGTCATTCCACGCAAGCATTGACCACTCCCTATACAGATGCCTAGTTGGTCCAGGGCATCAGTTCTCAGGCCCCACCGGGACATTAAATCGATTCATGTGGCTTGCGCGGCACGATCCGCCTTTACTAAAGGGTATGACTTGACCTTTGCTCAAATTTGATTCCGCTAAGATACAAAGCGAACATGCAGGAAGAACGATAGTGCTAGTGGAGGTGGCAGTTTGAGGTTCCATGGTGGTTTCTTGGATGCAGTTTCTCTGTTCTGTCATTCATACATACATCATTTTTTTGGCCTCAACAAGAAGATGAAGCATAACAGCAAGGATGTTAGATTTCCTCCCACCTTCGTTGTAACGGCTCGGCATCATCCTGTCCCCTTGCAGCAATTTCCTGACTCATTGATCTTGACAAATTCCCTTCATCTCCAAAAAATATCATGCAATTTCCACGTCCTCATGATCTGGATGGAGCACCCGATAATCCTCTGAGTTGTCCAGTTATCCATCAAAATCAGGAGGAGTTCCTAATGATCCTAATGATCATGATGCTTCCGATGCTTCCGATGTTTCCATATCGATCTTCATATGAAGTCATCTCGCTGCTGAACGCCTCAGCCGCCAAGGAACAAGACATGTCACTGACAACATCTGTTTCAACTTATAGGTGGGGCGCTGAAGCGCAGGCTCACTCTTAGCTTCTAAAAGCAAACACGGCAATCTAAAGTTCAAATATGCAGGCAGTCCCGCAAAATCTCGCAACCTTTTCGATTTTCAATCGTTTGGTTGCAGGCTTTCACGTCGGCTTCCTCAGTGAAAGCGCGCGGAGATTTGTGAAATGATGATTTTACCCGATTCCGTCTCTGATCTAAACTATTGAACTGTGCTCTTCCAGAAAAGTCTCCAGTATGCAGATTCCATGCGGTCCCTTCCCGGCCCCGAAAAAATCCTGCGATGTGCCGAGTGTCAAGGCATCTCGCCACTGCGTAACGCGGGATTTGATGGTTGCTGCTAGGCCAGTTTGAGGTGCGCCCTCCTGCCACACATGCCGTTTAGGGTGCTGGTTGGTCATTTTGAGGGGACCTTGGCAAGTCGACTCGAGTGCAATCTCGGAAGGTTTAATATATAAACAGTAGAACAAGCACATGTGACTGATTTGGAAACCAGAACGGGCCTGAGAACTTTCGGGGACAGTGTTTGCCTCCGCAGTCCCGGGCAAAGCCTCAAAGGCTGAGGAAGAAAACCCACAGGGTGCTCTTCAGGCTGCTGCAAGTTGAAGTGCTGCCCGTTGTGATTGTGGCATACTGTGACGAGAAAAAAATTGGAGCACATTTGATTTGGGCTCCTGAAGAAAAAAGGTCGACATAGAAGAATGAATGTTGGAACTTGAACTTACCATCTTCATCCCCAATCGGAATTTCTACCGCTACGACCTGCACTTTTTGAACTCCCAAATCAAAATACTAGGGATCTGGAGGTATGGGACGGTGCCTTGCCAAAAGAAGGACACCACATGAACATCACCAAAACCAAAACAACTACTTTAAACTAGGAAAACAAAACAAGGAGCATACTAGAAGTCAGGAATCTCTCAGGAATCTCTCAGGAATCTTTCAGGAATCTCTCAGGAATCTCTAAGGAATCTCTAAGGAATCTCTCAAAAGCTGTTGTCCTTCATGGCGCTTCATGGCCTCAATTGCGACCCACCCCACGACGATCCCAGGCGCAGCTGCACGTTCCAGACTTCGGATCCTCTCCAGGAGCTTTTGCTGCTCGGAGTGGTAAGACTCCTCAAGGCCAGGCCAGCTCGACGGCTGAGCCGACACAAATGGACATGTCCAAACATGAGGATTTTCCAACCAAAAATGGCTGTTTCAATGGGGAAACTTAGGCTTTAAAGTCTTTCAAGCATGGAAAATGAAAGATCGAATGGGACAGCCTCGTTTCGGAGAGACCCATCAACTGGCAGCCCATCAGCCTTTCAAATTCATTGCCTGAAGCCTGGCAAGTGAAGTTGCCGAACATTGGAATAATTGGAATACCCCAGCGTCCTGGCGTTCAAGCAACTTCTTCTGCAGGACTAGGACACGCATGACCTTCCACGGAAACATCGGAAACATTTGCCACAAGGGAAGTGGAAAGTTTGATGGAGGAAGCTATGGCTCAGGCCATATCTTTCTCGTCTTCGGCTTCCACGTTCTCAACCTCGAGCTCATCACTCAGCAGTAATTCGCCAAGGACTGCATTCATGTCCTTGGAAGCGGCGCGGTGCTGAGTCGCCATAAAGAACACACACGCACATAAATATTTGACAGATAAATCCATCTCTATCTATGCAAATTATGGTATGAAGTAATTACTGTCATATGCACTGTATCATCATAAGTATTCATATACGTCATACAAGTCTTTGGGGCTGTTGCTCCCATCAATTCAAATCAATTCCCTTAAAAGAAACCAGTCAGGAGCCCTGCAAATAGCTGAGCCACTCGTAGGCGTCCACTTTCATCTGCAACACTACGGCAAGTTGCCTGGTGCGGGGCCAGAGTGATGAACATATATCTGATACGGGTCAACACAATTCAACACAACCATTCTTGGCGCCAGAACATCGATCGTAACCAGGTCTGGATCGAAACAGAAATCAAAGACACAATTCTTGACGGCGTCAGCCTGCAACTTGGTGTGGCGCCCCTGGATCATAGGACCACCACGTTCAGTGGCAACCAATTCGTCCAGTTTGTCTTGCAAATCAGCGCAGTCCTGCAAACAAACCCTGCTACGGCGCCACCATGATCAAAGCAATCAGGGAATGTCTAATCATGGTGCTGGTTGTCAAGTCTTGCGCATTGTTTGAGAGCCCAGAAAGGGAAACAAATAATCAGTCTGGTGGAGTTAAGCATGAGTAAGCGGGTGATATCTCGTGTCAGCTCTTGAAAAAGGGATGAACCGGAACGTAGCAAATGCATGCAAATCTATGCAAATGTGAGCACTTCCTAGCAGACCATGCTGCGCTCAAAACATCTCAAAACATCCCAAGCTGTAGCCCAAGCCATCCATAAGCCATACATAAGCCATCCATAAGCCATCCATAAGCCATCCGAGTCCTGCATCAACTTCACTCGTTCCGAGAAGGCGACGCGCCGCGCCTCTTCCAAGCCAGTGAGCTGCCGGACGTAGCCCTCGCTTTGAGATGCCATGGTTTCTCTCATGGCCTTCCCGGCATCGCCCAGATCTACCCGGGCCGAGGCCAACGTGGCTTTCTCTTCGCTCACTTCGCGGAGGCGTTTCTGCAGCGTCCCCTCTTTGCGCTCCAAACGTTCCACCAACTGCCTCTCGTTGTCTGCGGTCTGCTGTGTCTTCATTAGCCACTGCAGGTTGCGCTCCATCTCTTCCAAATGTTCCATTTCATCACCTATCACTCCATCTGCAGCATCTGTCACCCAGGACTCTGCCAAGTTTTGCCTCATCTTTGATGTTTCCAATTCAGCATTTTCCACTTGCAATTTCAGCTCTTGTGCTTCATCTTCTGCACGTAGAAGCACCTCCATGTCTACCAGGGACCGTGCCTGCTGCTCCACTTCTGCACCCCTGGATCTGGTAGCTGCTAAGCGACTCTGCAGAAGCTCCTCCGCCTCAGTGGATGAGAGCAGCCTCAGAAGTGCACTTGAAATGGTTATTTCCTATTGGATCCTATTTCTAATTGGTTCTATGATGTTCTATGCAAAGATGCAGCCTCAAAAACACCAGGACATCGTAGGATGCACACTTAGCTGGGAATCAAAGATGTTGTGGGGCACAGTTCTGTACTATAAGTTGCGTGATTCATGCAGAAGTAGGGTGCGGCCTATTGTTCCATTTTCAAAAAGCTAGCTTTCCAGATTCCCTGAACAGAGTTTGGCAAAACATATCTCATGTCGTGCTGGTCAAAACAAACGCGGTCTTGTCCAGAAATGGGACTTACAGTACTTCTCAAAACGATGAAGTTGATGTGGAAAAGAATGATCCTGTCCTATCCAAGAAACCATTGGATTTTTTGGGGTCCGAACAAAATCCTCACAGCAAACATCATCCGAAAATCAAGACGGATGCGCCTTCTCCAGGTCCTGAAGCTCCTGCCGGAGCCCAGCTTCTCGAACTCCATGAGCTTCCATGGCCTGCAGGGGGTGGTTATTGGGTTGTCATGGGTTTACCAGTCTTAATCAACTCTAATTTGCAGACACTCAGTTTACCTGAAACATGGAAATGGATGAAAATGGTAACTGGGGATTCGACATCTGATGGTAGAGGTTGGAATTCAAGCACAAGTATATAACCGCAAGGCCTACATTATAAAACTGTTAGCTTTGAATCAGTTCCCTTGCCAAACAGGGATGGTTTTGCACGTGTGCATTCAATCAAGGTTAGCAGATCCTGGCTGACAATGTGTTTGGGAAGGAATGAGGTCGTGATTCTACCAGTCACAACAAACACAAGTAACCAGAAGTAACCAGTTGGGTAGTGCCATACCATTCTAGCCATTGAAAGCAGTCAGCTGGGGCCCATCCAAGGGACCATCATTTAGATACATCAAGAACTGTGAGCCACGAGTCTGTCCCAGGGTTTGAATGGAATGCGCCACAATGTGCCTATGTGCGGCTAGTATTAAGTTGCAAGTTTATCGTTATATGTACACGTCTAACATATTATACATGCGTGTAATGTCAACCTATTCGCTTACAATCATTCACTCAATGAAGTAAGATCAATTAAGTTGCTCTTTCAGCAGATGTCTTTCTGATGTTTGTTGAGCCCACCCCACGAGCTAACACTGCGAGCTCGCATACTCCGGTGGCCTCGAGCTGAGCCTGCTGCTCGCGCACCAGTGCAAACTTCTTGGGGCCGAAGCTTTCCAGCGTCGATTGGAGTGCCTGCCGGTGGATGTTTTCCCCTGACTGTATAATGTTTTGACATGTTTTGTTCTTTTTTATGGTTGTGCATGGTCGTTAAGTCATTTAGCTTGAATGCGCGATGCAAATGACTAAGTACAAAAACTGTCAGTCGGTGCTCCCAAGGCCTCAATGTCACGTTCCAATGCCATGCATGCTGCCACCCGAGGGTCGTTGGCAACCTTTGCAGGCTGCTGGCTGTCCCGGGGAGGGGATGAGTAGTGCTTTCACAAGGAAAGGTGCACCTCGTGCCCATGTTCTTCAGTGTTTGTCCAGATTATGGTGACTTCATGGTGACTTCACATGACTTCGGTCTCCATTCTGCAGATCATGATCGTGCCCCTTCCTTTTGCCAACTGCGCCACTTGTGGAGGATTATCCGTGGCCAAGCCGAATGCGATTGATTCATCAAGCCCGGCTTTCAACACACGCTTTGGTATGTGTACATTAGCTGCTGGCTGGGGGGGCTGCCCAGGCTGGACATTGAAGCTCCCATTGAACTGATATGTCAAGATAGGAACTTGCATTGAATTCGCAGCTGATCCAATCACCTGTGGAAATCTGCTGAAGCCTAGCATTGCTCCCCACATTCTGGCGATGGCTGCTTGGTCTGTGCCACTGCGTAGATGCCCTGAATTAAACTCTGAAGGGCCGCTAAGGACAAGCCGACCGAGTTAAACGGCATAGTGAAGCAAGAAGGCGCAATTCCATGTGTCCTTTCAACCACCACATCCATTCCAGCAAATGCTGCTGTAGCAGCTGCAGCTCCACAACAAACTAAGAGAAGCACAGGAATGTACCCGATCTGTTTGAAGTGAAAGGAGATCCATAGGGCTGTCAAAGCAGCATTGTACCCCCAAATTCCCTGCTGTAAGCGTGGGAGATCTGCTCCGCATCTGGCCGCTGAGAGTGTAGCGACCACGGAGCCCAAAAGAGTGCTCAATGTTATGAAGGGACTTGCCAAGCCAATTCCCAGAAGGATAATGAATCCAGAGATTGGGCTGGAAACAAAATAGATTTGGGACACACCATTCAAAATGGCTGTCAAGCATTCCACACCATTCATCTGAGGCAAAACACTGTTCCAGGTGACGCCCGAAACTCTTGTCCCACCATGACTGCCCTTGAGATCGATGAAAGCGAGCGTAGACAGCGCTACAAAGTTAAAAGCCAACGTCAGTTGAGGTTTGATGACCTTGAGTAGCCCCGCGGCCACGAAGGCTGACAACCCGGCAGCCCCAATTGTGGCCAGAACAGCCCACCAGAAATCAGGGATGGCGAAGGCAAAAGCGCAACCTACTAATGTGGCATTGTAACCCAAGGTGCCATCCTTCCGGGCTTTCACATCAAGGCCAAAACACCAGCTGAAGCTGGTAGCAGAAAAGACACCCACAAGGCCGAGAATAACAGCACTTCGTGGGGTTCCAATCAGGACAGCCACTAGAAACACGACTCCAGCGCAGCTGTTTGTGAAGAAACAAACTTGAGAGATGCCATGCAGGACGTCCACCAAAAAACCTGTACAAGTCGTGCTGGTACCAGTTTCCATTGAATCACTGGCTGTCTGCTGACCTCTGCAGCAACAGCACCTTCCTGATTCATCTGTGCTACTGGTACTGTCATCACTTTCACTGGACTCTGCGACGCTTGCAGAGTTTTCATTGCCGCTGAGCTCACCAGTGCTGCAGCCGGAGACATGTCGAGACATGCCTCATCGAACCGCCGCGCCCATCATGGCAACTGAGCCTTCTATATTGGTGTTTGAAGTGTAAATGGCCTTCACGCATTGCAGTCGGTTTCAGCGACACAACGCATCTACAAGTGAACTGATGTAAACAGTACGGTACCGGTAGCTATGCACCCTGAGCAAATGAAAGTCCCAGGTCCAAATCATCATTTCCATTCTCAATCCATTTACTCTTGGACCTCACAATTGGAAAATAATTGGGTCATGGCCCTTCAAGTGGCCCTCAAAAAATTCTATGTCCAAATCCCTGGGTTCAACGCCCCCCCTCTGGGCTGACCTCTGCACGGAGACTGTCGCACTCCTCCGAGAGCTCATCCTGGCGTTGGAGAGCTGAGCTGCCAGCGACACTACGACGATACACTAGATGCCACAAATTCATTAAACCAAGAAAAAAAGTCAAACCTGAGAAGAAGGGAACAAAAACCAGCATCCCATTTTGACGATGGTTGCGCGCGGCAGTCGCAGTGCGAGCACTTTGGCTGCTATGCACCCCACAGATAGGATGTCAAAACGTACGTCAGATAGAATGTCAAGTGGAGCTACCACATATAATGCCAGAATAGGGTTTCTGATAGCATGCCAAAAGGAACGCCAGCATGAATGCCAGATAACATGCCAAAAGGAACGCCAGAAAGAATGCTGGATAGAATGTAGTTGCCCATGTCAGCGAGAATGTCACCATAGATGCCAGACAAGATGCCAGATAAAATGCCAGAAAAAAAATCAGATCGAATGCCAAAAAGAAGACCACAATAAATGCCTGATAGAATGTAGTTGCCAGAAAGGATGATAGCATGTTACAATTACTGCGAAGCCGCGCGGAAAACCCAACGGACCCTCTCCGGCGTTGGGCTTCGCTCATCGCTAGCTTGTTGCCTACAGGTCGTATATATGCGCTACGCTGTCATAAATACCTATATATATATATATATATGTCCTTTATGCGTGATACAATCCTGCAGCACGCGCGCCCCAAAGTCACGAACATGCACCCCAAATTCGCGGAACTGCGAAGCCGAAGAAACCCCCACAGACCCTCTCCGCTGTCGGGCTTCGCTCATCGCTATCTTGTTGCCCAAAAATCTTTATATGTGCTCGCGGGCCAGGGGGAATCGATACCCCGCCATCACCTCTTTGCCACCTGGTAGTTGGGATGGATCCGCGCAGCACATTGCTTGAGCTGAGCACAGCAGTTTTGAACTGCACTTGAAGCTGTCCTATGAGAAAGATTTGGGTACTTTGGTGGGCACCTTAAATCCCATGCTTTTGCATTGCTTGTCCCTGCGCTTGAGGTCTGCTTCTGTTCTCAAACCCCTAGCCTCTAGGATCCAAACACAGCATTGGACAACCCTCGCGTTCATCTGTTTGCATCTTTGCTTGATGTTCTTCGCGTTGCGTGTGGACATGTTTCATGGATATGCTTCATTGCCTCCAAATTAGGTTGACCCCGCCAGCAGGAAAGCATTGCCAAATGAAATTCTCCAACCTAGAGTTGGGGTTGGAATTGAAAAGGGAAGTCTAAAGCCTGCTGATCCAGCTAAGAATGCAAAACGTACCGCACGTCACACACCTACATGCTACATACAATGTAACCCGGCCTTCAATTTTTGCAATCTGCGTCTGCGTAACAGTAAGCCAAAAACAAAAGACAAATGTGAGGATCACACGGCACAGTTGGTCGCAAAAACCTTGAGTCGCCAAATTTTTCGGTCATTGATTTTTCACTTGCAGGGTGATGGTCGCTGGATTTCACCGATGCTTGCCAATCCCGAACACCGAATGATCCACTGCGCGTGTCAACTCGCATTGACCCCTTGCGGCGCATGTTCGAAACAATGGCGAGAAGATTCCAGACCGAATATCAGACTAGAATTGGCCCGAATGCCACAAACAATGCCAGCATGCAAACCCGATAGAATATCACATAGAGGTAAGAACATATACCAGGTAGAATGCACAATGGAGATGCCATTACACTGACAGAGTAGGATTTCAAATAGCATGGCAAGAAGGATGCCACAATTTACGCTTGAAATCATTGTCAAATGGAATGTGATAACATATGTCAGATAGAATGTCAAGTGGAGCTACCACATAGACTGCCAGAACAAAGTGTGAAAACTAGCTAGAATGTAGTTGCCAGAAGACATGGCAGAAAGGATGACAGAACACATGTGAAAATTGTTGCGGAACTGAAGGAACCCAAACGGGCCCTATCCACCGTTAGGCTTCGCGCATTAAAATCCCCTTTCCTGAAAATCTTATGTCTGCGCTTCGCTGCCATATACACCCACCAATATGTCCTTTGCGCGTCATAAAATCCTGCACCCCAAAGTCACGAATACGCCCCACCTTTGCAGACAATCGTGCATTTCAGCCACCCCCAAAAGGCCCAAAAGGTCATCAACGGGGTACCCCAAAATCGCGGACCAGGGGGGAATCGATACCCCACCGTCACCTCTTTGCGACCTGGTACATTACCCGGAAAAAGTCTCCCAAAACGCGCCCTCAGGCGACCCAATTTCGAGAAAACGTCGCTGTACGTCAATGGGTCGCCCCCAGACCCCCTATTCTCACTTCGTTCGCAAAAAGCACCTAGCCAGCTTCCCGGCTGGCTTTCGTAATAAAGATCTCAACACAATGTATAGACTTATAATATTCACACGCACACACACAAATAGAGATATCTCTCTATCTATCTATCTATCTATCTATCTAATCCAATCTAATCTGACCTAACCTAATCTAATCTAATCTAATCATCCCCGTTCAGGTTGGGCCCGAGGGGTTGGGAGCCTCATTCTGTAAGTATGCAGAATGGTGTCCCCAACGTGCATTACGTACAAAATGGCAGAACCCAACGTTCACACACGGAAGATTTTGTTACAAACTGGCGGGCTAAGCTGACCCCTAGTTACAGAATGGTAGCCGTTTTTTGCCCGAAATCGAGCCAACGGATGCGACTCGCATCCGTTGGCTCGATTTGGGGCNTTCAAGCCTTTGTAGCGCTCTATCCTTTTATATTTATACCCTTTTCAAGTTTCTAGCCAGTTTTTTGGTAGGTGTCCCAAAATGCTGTGAAAAGCCGCTCAACAAGGACACCTCTAAATCTGAGTCCAG
>BGPT01000431.1:6661-27581 GCA_003297045.1 Symbiodinium sp. clade C Y103 | reverse complement strand
TTCTTCTGGAATTCCCCATTCATAGGTATGTGGTTGCCTTACTATATGGTTGGGATTGGAAAAGGGGCTGTGGACATCATCCAAGTTTGAATCCGTTCAATTTGTAATGGTTACTGGTTGCCCCCTGCAAACCCCTTANTACTATATGGTTGGGATTGGAAAAGGGGCTGTGGACATCATCCAAGTTTGAATCCGTTCAATTTGTAATGGTTACTGGTTGCCCCCTGCAAACCCCTTATTGCCAAATTGCAAAAAAATGCAAAATTGGATCCAAAATCATCAAAAAAAAGAGGGCCGGGGTAGGGTCCCCTTACAATATGGTTGAACCCACCTGCACAAAATGGTTGCCAAAAACCACTCTGTACGGGCCTTGAGGCCTATGATTCTGTAACAAAAACTTCAACGGGGATATATCAACCAATTCACCAGCCCTTTGCCACAATCTTTCCAGGTCAGCGACCCAGCCTGCAGCGCCTGAGCAGCGCATGGGGGTGCCATTGCGCCAGCAAAGACGCTGCCGGGCCTCATTGGTTCGGAGTTTGGAACAAACCCACCATGTGGGTGTGGTGATGTGTAAAGTAGTCCTGTATTCATCGAAATCACTGACCATATCGTATAACAAATCCATGGGAACATCAAAGCATTCTATATAGACATGTATATGATTGTATATGATATCTACACACACACATCATTTTTACATAGACGTTCCCTACAAAATCGATAAATCTGGGACAGCCCCACGCCACACGGCGGAGTTGTGCGATGACCTCTTTGGAGGCTGCGACGTAGCCACCAGCCTTGGATGACTTGGATGATTTGGGGATGAGTTGATGAGTTTTGAGCCATGATCATACAATTAATGACGATCAACAAAATAGCTTTTGATAGGTTCTGACCCATCCCCATAATACCATTGATGAGGACAACAAGAATGTGGAAACAAGTGTTTGATAATGATCGTGACAGAGGCAAAATTGCAACTATAGATGTCCTGTATGTATGTGTTTAAGCAATGCTGTAAGGACCTCTCCTCTTCTCACCCAAAGCAAATTCCATTGACACAAACTCGCTGGTTTGGATGATCATTCAACCCCTCAATTCAAGAAAATATCAATGTGGCAAACCCAATAACGAACCTCCAAGTATTTTCTTTTTCGGTTTATACCACCCATTTTGTGGTGAAATTGGGGATTCTTTATGGCATTTGGGTTTACCATAGTCCAGGTATCCATTCTTCATCCGTTCTCGTCGGATCCCCATGACGACCCCCCGGTGCGTCGAGTTATTGAGCCCAGAGACGCTGCCGAAGGACTTGGTGAAGGTGCCCATCATGACCTGATTTTGGCTGATCTCTGGGCCATCTGTTGATGTTTTTCTAGTGGTTTTCTGGAGATGTTCTGGTGGTTGTCTGCTGGTTTTCTGATGTTCTTTTTTGGTGATTTGAGGGGTCCCAAAATTGGCCCGTCGCACGAGTGAAACACTTCCGATGGGAACCACCGGGTGCCTGCTCAGAAACCAAATTCTCCACTTCCCCGCACACCCGCGTTTGAAGTAAGAAACCCACCGGAAGTTTGGAAGTCTCGAAATTGGGGAAGCCCCGAAATTGCCTCTTCTTGTGGAGAAGATATGACCTTCTGAACCATGGAATGGAACGGAGTTCCTAATTTGAGCCAAGCCTCCAGCCATCGATGCCTCATCTGAGGCCCCAACGTCCACCTCCTTGGTTGGAACTCCTAAGAGCTCGGTGACACCACGACCACTCTGTCCAACTGCACCAATGGAGTGGGCCTGCGGTTTCAGCTTGGCAGTGGAGTCTCCTGGTCTGTTGATTTATTTTCATGGGAACAGGAAGGGGGATACACACTAGGACTAGGACAATAATGGGACAATAATGGGATATGATGGACTTCTACCAGACCTTGTTGGTAGCTGAAGCTGGTGGCAAAAAGTCAGAGGCATGCTGGGACGCCTCATCCAAGTACAGATAGGCGCCGTACTTGTTCTTCAAGGTGACAATCTCACCTCAGATCCCCAGCTGACATTGGCGGATGTTGTGGATGGAATCTTTTCATAAGTTCAGATGCTCATCTTCACTGGATTGACCGTGGTTTTCCCCATCAAACACAGGGGTTTCCTGTAGATGTTCCCAACAAAACATATCCATTGATATTGCTCATTGTTGCTCATAAGACAGCGACGCAATCGGCAGAAGTCACCCTCCATGGAATAGATGCCCTCAACCACCTTGTTGGTCGAAGGGATTTAGAGATGTGTGGACTGCAGGTTTCTCTGCCCCAAGTTCCAAAATTGCCGGGACGATGTTTCTTTCTGGTCTATGATTAAGAACTGGATAATCTAGAATCAAATTCTGCCCCTTTGTGTGGGATATACCTAAGTCCATCCAAGCCCTACGTCTTTAGCAAGAGTAGGCAAGGGATTGCTTGGAAAGGTCAAGGATGGTCAAGGAAAAAAATCCATGTCTGAGTTTGCAGGCTACGAAGATCTTGCGCCATGGCCTTAGTTCCCAGGTCAATACGCCTTGCTTGGGGGTGTTGTGACCCGAATGATTCAGCCATAAAGCCGCTTTGGACGGTCAAAACACGTTCAAAACTCACTGACACAATCTTTGGCGAATCTCATGACGGGAATGGTGTGTGCTTCAGAATATGATTTAAAAAATTACAAACTGATACAAACTGACAAACCTATGCACTCCTTTCGTCTGTTACGTCCAACTGACACACAGAGGGTTTGCACGTAGCAATAGTGTCACATCTGAGTCCTGAGTCTCAGGTTACAGGACCTGGTGCTTTGAAACGACAAAGAGAATCAAAATATACGGGTCAAAACCCCGGTACCCTGGTGAACATCAAAATAGCTGGCAAATAGATGTTTGTCCCCAAAAAAATTGGGATCAAATGCAGCCACACCATAGCATGCTTCTATCCGCTCAAAGTTGAGGCAAGCACTTGCCACTGCTCTGCCTGGCAATGGGGTAGGAAAATCCTCCCCATCTGCAAACTCGGGTCGGGGAAAAAAAGGGAGACAAGGACCACTGGTTGGAGATTGTACGCGTTGTACGTACCCAAAATATTTGAGCGTGTCAAATCTGGAATCTGGCGGAGCCACAATTGATTCAGCCTCCACTCGTTTCACACAAGCAGCTGAGATTCTGCACGCATTCAACAAGTTTCAAAGTTGCCTGTATCGACACCTGTTCCTTAACCTCTCTGTCTTCAACCTGAACATCCAAACCTGCCAGGAGGGCCCTTGCTCAATGGCACGCTGCAGTTCCTTTTCCAAAGCAGTCATGCTGTTGTGCCTTGGGTGATGCGCCCAGACTGGCAGATACCCTTTGGTAATGCAAGCTTAGCCAAGAAAAACTATAAATACTTCTTGTGGGAAACTAAGATACAAATGCCGGATCAGTCAGAGTAATTCCCCAGTTAGTTGTCCCAAAGTCCCAATCCTAACCATCATTCCAGTGACATCGTAGTGAAGTCGTTACAATTCTTCCTCCATCACAGCCACACTTGGCAGTGAAATTCCTTAGAAAGATGACACCAATCTTCGTCTGAAAATAAACTATACCCAAAAACTGCGATGCTTGATAAGATCATGGTTTCCCCGTTATTGGCATCCACGAAATATGCTTTACTGTAAGTCCCCCCAGTTCCAAACCCTTTTTTCCGAAAGTTCTGGTTTATCATATCATGCTATATCATCCCATTAAACTCCTGATTCTCATATCCCCACAAAACATGAAATCCCCATAAAATCCCCATATCAGCAGGGTTGCTCCCAACACCCCAGTTACAAGGGGGATTTTGATTCGATAAATAAGGAGCTAAAATCACTCATTTCCCACCCTTGTGGCATACCAAAAATTGGTTGGAGCAGCCCTGAGATCAGTTAACCATCATCTCGCCATGTGTCTCCCATCCTTTCCGCAGCGCCCCCTGAGCTGCCAACGAAAAGGCCCGCACTGTTGCGCCAGAGAGTCGGACACCTCGCGCTGTGCGAGCGGAATCAAAATGGGAGAATGGGTGAAACATATACATATATATATATAATTATGAGATATTCTGGGATAATCATGGGATAATATGGGATAATAAAATGATGATTCCCGGGCATAATGGGATAATAATAATGCCATCGATCATTTGTCCCGGAAAAAAAGAACAAAACACAAACAATGATGATAACAAATAATAACGACGACACCGACAATGACAATATTTATACTGATAAGTAGGAATCGTAATAGTGATAATCAAAAAACATTTTCCTGACAATACCTGAGAATTCTCATAATAGTATGTGATGATACCTGAAAAATCCTGAAAATACGTGAAGTTTTAATAAAGAAACTAAGCCCTTTACGTCGCAACATTCCATGGTGACCCCAACCCCCCCGGCCCAGGCCTTCTACGATGGATCGATGGTTCAACTCATCGCTGAGCACTAAAATCCCGCCACCTCCGGCCTGGGTCTGGCGGTATCCACTGATTTCATCGGGATTTCAGGTCAGATTTCACCCATTAAAAATGATTGGCTTGGATTTTTTTTGGATTTTCAAGACATTTCGCCAACTAATGATGGGGATCTTTGCACCACATATGATAATCCATGGCATCCATGGATTGGTTTTAAAGGAAAATCTCAAGGAAATCATGAAGCTTGAAGGTTTAAACGCTTTCGACCATACATGTTACCATTGTCCGGTTCTGAGATACCTCAGAATATTACCAGAATGTTGAAGTAAAATTCAGATGTTTTGACTTTTTTGATGTGTGAAGTCTTACCTGTTCAAGAAAATATGACAAATGTTGAATCATGGTGAGCCTTACTATATACTTTGATTGGGAAATGGGCTGAGATGTGGATTTTCCAGGTGGAAATCAACAGCTGATCCATCATCATCTCTAGCCAAATTCTCAACAAAGTCTCTTGACCAGGACATCAGCCCTTGCACACATGGCAGCACCCCCGTGCCCACCTTCGCCTCAAACAGAGCCGGCAGAATAGTGGAGTTTGTTGCAAAGCCTCAGATGAAAACCAAAACAGAACATGGGCCTATGGATGTCATCACCAACACTCCGTTGTTTAGGGTCTACGTATTGGCTGTCTTGCTGCGATGCAGAACGCCAGGATTCTTGTTCATAAAGTCTCAAATCAGAAAAAAAACCGTCTGTTTGGGTACACCGACTGCCGAGACAAACAAAAACCTCAGACACAAAACAAGAGTGTGTATTATATATATACATACTTATATACTGCGTGACTGTGTGTATAGATATAAACTGCAATTTTGTACATACATGCCGTCTACATTGTACATGCTTGTCGCATTTGTCGTCCTTAGAATCAAAAGTCTGAACCACCTCCATCTTTGTCCCAGCTCAACTTGGGGCGCCCCAGCCCATGCCAAGCACCAAAGCATCCTCTTTGCTCAAATATTTGGCAACTTCTCGCTCCAGCTCCCGGTGGATCTCCTGCCACGGGATGGTTAAGACTGGCTTCCTGGCCCTGGGTGGTCCGCGTAGTCAAGAGGTGCGGGCCAACAAAATCCAGTAGAAGAAAACCAATCTTTGGGCAAAGGTCGGTACTCCAAAGATCTTTTAAGTCCAATACATGGTCTGCCTTCTGGGCACGTCCAATTCCATATTTCAGATACATTACTAAGCGTGGGCCGAAAACCAACGTCAACCTCCCATCATGTCCTTTTCTGGCATCCAACTTTTGACCAGTTTGGGACAATTTGAAAGATTTTGCAACATATCTTGACACAACGGATGCTGTTGATCTTTGTCATGCCTTCAACCCACATGGATCAGCTCATGCAGTCATATGTATATAATATCTATTATATATATATATATTTATTTATTTATCTTATATATATATATATACGCACAGTATATGCCAAGGAAATTCGTCTCCAAGGGGTCCCATTGCCAGCAGCTCTAAGAACGACAACCCCAAGCCAACCTTGGTTCCACCTTCAGTGCCTCAATAGATGCAAAATCTGGAATTGCCCTGGGACTGCAATGGTTTCCACCATACATTTACGGCGAAAAACATCAAAAAAGTCTCAAACAAAAACATCCCGCCGGGTCGGGAACTGAACGTCTAGTCGTTGCGATTTTATGATTTCATGAATTGTATGAAACGTGGTATTTACAGTGTTTTGTAAACCTTGGCAACTCCAAAGTGCACGCAATTACAGTTTTTTTCTGGCATTTCGATTGTGTTTTCTCAAATAAAATAACATGTTTCACTTTTTGGGGGGTCCCAAAAACGATGCCTTTTCTTGAAAAATGTTATTTTACTTCAGTTTTGGCACAGTGCAACTCGCGAATTGTTTCTTCCCTCTTCGCCTCTATATCTTGTGTTTGCTTCTGGCGTCCATGAACAAGCAAATCACATCAGATCGTGCTATAGCGTCCAGTACGGCTTCCAGCTCCGCCAAGAAGTTTTCCCCGCTTAACTCTTCTGTCAGCAGAACGTAGCGTCAAGAACGCAGACGAAAGAACGTTATTAGACCCCCCCAACCCCCCAGAACCACCCCCAAAAAAATCTTGTGTGCATCATCAAAAAACGCTACATCAGAAAATCAAAAATGTGCACGCCTACACGTGCGGTTTTCGACCCGCAAAAACATCTTGACCTTGACTCACTTGGGATATCTTGGGATGATCTTCTGTGCACCGCTAACATCCCCTAACCCGTCATTCACACATGGGCGAAACGACTTCTCCGCACTGCCCTTGGCTCCCAACGGGTTGCACAGCTCGACCAGCCAAGCTCCCTCACCGCCCTTCGAGCGGCTGGCGTGCAAAACCTGGCCACAGCTGGGGTGAACTGATTCAGAAACTGTTGAAATTTGGGGAATGTGGATTCAACATGATGGAGCCTAAAGCTAGGGGACATGTCTGATGTTGTTCTTGAAACCACAGAAATGAGCATGCCTCGTACATCACAGATTCGGCTTGCTGAAGAATACTATCAATCATGATAGGTTCACTTTCATCGAGAATAAATTCAAGCCTCAAACATGACTCATGATTCATGACTCTGACCATGACATTTCCCAAGCTGCCCCACTCGTCCACACCACCGAAACCCAAATAGTTGTAGCTCGAGAGGTTCACACACATCCTCTCATCAAGGCAGGATTCAATGCTTGAGAGGCCCGCATGCACTGCCCCACCAATATTGTCAGCAAACTGCAATGAGTTCCTTCCATACCCAACTTCCTTCTGTCTTCAAAGCCACATTGAGTCAGGCCCGTGACGAACTCGAAAAACTCCGGATCCCATCCATGTTGCACATCCATTCATTGCTGCAGGTCCACGGTGTCCCTGCACCAGTGTCCTTCGCTTCTCCGTCAACTTCAGATCGTTGATTGGACCAAAGAGATCCCCGCCGGCACGCTCCTGGGAGACTCAGAGGCCGGTGGCAGGGACACAGAATCTACCCTCGCAGTTCAGAGTCGTCATTGTGGGTTGGTGGAGGGATCATTTCAATTCATTTCAAGGGTTCAGTAACATTACGATAAGAATGACCTGGAATAGGATCGGACATGAGTATGTCCAACTTAGAGGATGCCCGGATACCCCAAAACTCTGTCGTTTCGTGGATCAGTGTCGATTTTGAGAAACCATCTCTGAAGATTCAAAGGAAATCACCAGTGAACTACTCCAAAAGGGAGTGTAGAGCTTTGCGCCAACAGGATCATGCAAAAATCAGCCGTGCAGATTCTTTGATGGTCAAGCTATTATAATAATGATTATAAATCCCATAAAATCACCATGTTTAGTTGGTTAATCATGTTAAATCATGTTAAATCCCTTTAAAAAAAACAAAGGTTCCGAGACAGTTTCTATCGCTGGAGATGCCGAGACACTCGCACCACCACCTCCACTGTGGAATCTGGGGCAGAAGAGATAGGCCGGGCGAAGCAATCCACATACAACTTGTACCTTGTGGATGGCAAAAAGGCCGGCTTTGAATGGGATTAAAGGAGTAAAAACCATGATTTGACCATGTCAAAGTGAATTTATAGAATTGAACTATGGGAAATTAAAAAAGTTCACTGTCCAGTCTTTGTGCCCATGTCAATTCTTTGGTTTGAATTCACAAAGAAAAACACAAAAAGACCAGCACCATTTGGTCGTGAAACCCTTCAAAGGGAACTCCGACATAGGGGACAGACCTTCAACACATTTCTTGCGCGTCCTATTAGTTGGGACCTAGTTTTTAGCGTCCACTTCTTGCACAAGGGTCTGATCTGCAGAGATGGAAACCATGAATCCAATAGGGGTCATTGATGGATTAAGTGAAACATTGAATTGCAATGGTTATTGAACATCAGTCAACTCAGTGCACCTCTGCATTTGCTAGGGCAAATTCCAGTCACCTTCCATCTTCGAAATTGCTTCTGAGTTCTGCACATGTGCTGGAGGTAGAAATCGGTCCAGCCAACGCTCCACTTTTCCCGATGAACCTCGGGTTGGTATCAATCTCTGAACGTGGTTGTTCCGCTGTAGCTTTTCCAACTGTTCACATGTTGCAGCACTACCCTTCCAGATCTTCCAGCGTTAACAAAATGTTCCTGTTTCTTGCAACTTCTACAATTCTTCTTTTGCATGTATCAGCATGATACAGTCTATCAGTATCACGTCCGACCCATTCCAGTAGCTGGAATGATCATTGGATTGTTCAAGAAATTGCTGTCCCAACCATTTCCATCCACCTGGGCTCCCGCACGTAGCGCAGGGACATCTCGTCCCTTAGGATCACAGCACAAGCACGCACCACATACTCGCGGATGAGACCTGGGTGGCTGTGGGTCTATGGTCGCGCTGGCATCCCCAAGATGGTCACCGCCTGACAAATCCATTCTGATCCACTGCAGCACTTTCGGTACGGAATCAGCTTTGAAATGCTTTAAATATGTTTAAAGACCTCTTTAAACAATGCCAGAGGCCCCAGCCCAACACGAACAGTCGGACATAGCCCCAGTAGGCATGTGCCTTGCACTTGGTACGCCAAAAGTCTGGACCCGAAAGTGGATTGTTCGACATCGCTTGACAAATTTGGATGCTGAAAATGGATAAACATGGCGAAATCAAAACTCATTAGAAGTTCTGTGGTTAGCATGGTGAGTGAAGAAAGAAGACTTCCCAAAGTTTCAAGGACGATGTGTTCCCTCCCAGCTCGGATGCTCTCGCATTCCGACGGCTTCTGGTTGCAGTTTCAATGGGCCATCCCTTCCAGTTTCCAGCAGATCAGCAGGCCGCCTCTTGCAAAAAGGTCATCTGGATCTTCTCATGAGCAGAACTGGCGCACAGCCGACTCTCAGTATTCCCTTACCATCAATGGGTACAGCAAAAACTCCACAGCAGAGGAAGGTATTTGAACCATCAATGGCTTCTGCCTGAACGGTTACCCCATTTGTGGCCATATCAAATAGCCGGGATAAATATAAGAACATGATGCTTGACCAATGGATTGTGCTGGGTTTTCCATGATTTTCCACACTTTTTCCTTCAGTTTCCCTTCAGTTCCCATGGTTTTCCAATAGTTTTCCATGGTTTTCCATGGTTTTCCAATGGTTTTCCAATGGTTTTCCAATGGTTTTCCATGGTTTTCCCTTAATGTTCGGAGGGTTTTTTCATGGATCCTCCGTAACTTGCCTGGACTTCTCTTGGTCCTTGGGCACCTTCGAGCCCTGACCACCCAAATATCCAGTGGTGTGTCACATGCTTTGTGCAGCTATGTACTGATAGAAAATCAATGAAAATCATATGGGATGGGTCAAAACCTATTATTATCCATTTTAATGGGATGAACATCCATTTACCGGCTATTTTGATGTTCACTAGGTACCAGGGTTTTGACTCATAGCTATATCATATCCCCTCTGGTAAACTAACATAGCTATGGAAAATCTCCATGTTGAAAAAAGCTAAATCAACTACAAATGGCCAGTTGAATTACCAGAGGGTAACAACCATGAAAGATGCCCCTGATAGACAATTCTGTTGGATGCTTGTAGATATGATAATCAATGTTGATATTTGTTGATATAATAATATAATGACTGATAACTAATCATTATATTTGATATGATATAATATGCTGATATCTTTTGTTGATACTATGTTGTGGGCACCTAATTTAGCTATGATGCATTGTGCCAATAATATGTTCTGTACTCACCAATATGGTGATACACTAAAGCATTTGCTTGTGTATGCTAGTCTTGACTGGTTACCAGTGGTGTCCCTATCTTCGCAGAAATCTTGGCCAAAAATACAGACTTGATATTAAAAAGAAACGTTAGATTTGGCACCCTCATGCTTCCGATTTGATTCTTCAATCACCATGACTCTCCCTACTGGTGGGATAGTTCAGCGACATAGACATCGTAAACATTCATCAACGATGAGATACTTGGGGGTGTAGTAGTAAGTGGAATTATAATCATAGTTTTAGGGGTTATATCCCAACTTGTGAAGGTTATTTCCCTGGTTACACCCACCAACAACTGCACTCCCAAGTATGGATGCGACATCTTGCACAACTGCAGCGACCAGCACCTTCCGTCCACCGAACTTCAGGAATGCGGCAGCGGCATGAGCGAATAATCCTGGCACAGCTGCGCCAGCTGGAAATCATACTTTTTTGGGAATCTCCGCATGTCTTGTCATGTCATATCATTTCATAATATCATCTCATAGGTGCCACGAAAAATGGTCTTCAATGGATTCCATAAGGGCAATCCTGGATGAATGGGCATATAAGTCCCTATCCCCCAATATGGGTATATATGATGATATCATCATCAAATCTCTATTTATCCAAAGGAATGGCTTAGATAAGTTGTGAGTTATACAAATATGTTAAAAAATAAAAATAAACTGTCTACATTTGATATCCATTCCACATCATTCCATCCACATTAATGGCTTCTATCTCCATATTCATGGGTTAATCCATGGCTTGTACAAAATCCCCATCCATTCCACCCAGCCTAGGATTGTGGCGCCCAAGCTGCCCAAGGCTTCCAGCATTCCATGAAGGCCGAGGGAAGAGGCCTTGGTGGCTCCGTATTTTTTGATGGGAAGGACATGGTACAACCGTACAACTACTCGAATTTAGGATAGAAGCTACTAATGATGGTAAGGATCCGTAGTTTTACAATCATGTTTTGCTACATATTGTATAGTACTCGTGACTTTCATGGGATCTTAAAAGTTGCAATTAAGCATGATTTACTGAAGTAAGAGTCGTTAAAGGAGCCTAGGCACAGAATGTGTATACTGTATATTATATATATATACATTCATACATACATAATCATACATAATCTACACATCAAAATATGTGCTTCGCGCGTTTCATATTGATTCATCCCCAAAAATTGCATCCGGAACCACAGCTGGTCGCGCTGTGGCCCCCCAGCATGGTCTCGCGGATCCCAACCGGTCAGCCTTGGCTTCACTGGATTGGTGGGAAAATTTGACCAGGAAACCTCTAGTCATTTGATGGGAAAATACCCATGGCTTCCGGTGTAAATTTTCCCAACCAATCCATTGATATATTGATGGTTAGGGATGCGAGAAATGTTAAATGACAAGTATGCTTTTTTGATGCGTCCTACCCCTACAAGTTGAGAATTCTATAGACGTGTTGGGAATTCTTGGGATCAATTCTTTGACCCAGATCCCGTCATCAAGTTCCTGACAAATGTTCAGGGAGCATATGCTGATTATGACACCTGTGCATCCAGACTACAACTGATCTCCGTCAAAAAAATTGTGTGCCCGGGCAAGGTCCATAGCGCCCCCTCGAAGGTGAAGAGTCGCCACAAAGGCTCCAAAGGTCCAAGGCCTCAAAGTCACACATTCCTAGACCAGGAAGAATACTCAAACCAACCGTGGGTTTCCATCAATGGGGGGGTCCCCAATAGCTGGATGGTTTATGATGGAAAATCCGATCTATAAATGGATAATTTAGGGGTCCCCCCATTTTAGGAAAACCCCAACTATACCTCCATGATTTCTGACTTGATGCTCCAGTGGTATCAAGTTTCATGTCATCGCCAAGCGAACTTTGGATACCACCTCTTCATAGTGCTCAGCACTACCCTTTGCTGCCAGCCTTCCACAGCCTATATACTTGGAGGAGCATCCTACTGTTTATCATCCGGATCAAGTGTCAAGCACTTGACATCACTTGACATGTCATCACCCAGTCACAAATGGCAGGTCACCCCAGGCGGCCGAGCCCGTGCCATCAGAAAAGAGATCTGAGAAGAGAAGATCTGCCGAGTCGGCGCCTGCGAGAATTTTCGCTGGCCAAACTTGGGGGAAAATCTGGGGGGTTACCCAGTAAAACTCTGAAGCCACCCCCTAGTAGTTTGACATGGCATGTCACAATCCACACTTTTGAGATCTTGACTGAAATCGTGGAAAATTAAGTACATGAATGAAGGATTTCCAATCGGAAAGAAGGGAACGCATCCCACAAGACTGGTGGTCGACTGCGTCTTCTACCAGAAGAAAACAAGAAATTAGAAAACGGACCTGGAGGGAGTCGAGCCCTCAATGAAGTGTGCTTCAACTCTGAGCAGAGTTCAAAGACAACGCCACACCCATAGGGCAACAGGTCCAACTGCATGGAAAAAATGAAAGTTCAAGTCTGGTTGCTCGGGAAAGAAGTTAGCCTGCACACACCAACAAATAGCTAAGATTCAATCAACCCCGCGTGTGTGAGTCTTTCGGGGCAGTGAAAGTCTGGGTACAGCCTGCAAAGCAAAACCCTTTCCAGGGCAAACTTCTGGGCCACCGCACACTCGTGCAAGTGCGACGTTGGAGCATTGCTGTATCCACCTTTCGGATCCCCTTCAAGATGCGCCTGACGGGCAAATGTTGGACACTCTGAGAGCGGCCTTCCAGCTTCAACCGGCTTCAACAAGTTGCGGAAAACATCCAGCCCCAGCATGCCACCCACAACATTCCCATGCTCCAAACCAACAAGCAGCTGGCTGGACCTGTTGCTTCTTAGATCATCTTAGATCAATGTGGTGGGATGTGGTGGGCAGATTCGAGTACTTGCATCGTTCTGCGATATCATCGAAAGTCTCCGATCTGCAGCCAATTTCATAAGTTGAATCTCCACTTCCCTCCAAGCTGCGACTGCGGGAGGGTCCAGATAGGACCACAAAACCCGCACCCAACCCGGCGCACCAACAGAAAGCCGAGCACAGCGATCAGAAAACAGCTAGCCTTGGTGGGCCACGTATGATGTGGGCCATGGCAAGGATGGGTCCAAGAAAATGGTTTGCTGTAAGTCTGCGTGAGTCTTGCGGCATTTCAGTTTAGGCCATTGGTCTCGACTGGGATAGCTTAGGTCTAGTCACGGGTGGTCATGCGCCATGGATGAAAAACAGCTATGTTACACCCCCGATCAGTATTTCATTGGTTGTCATGGTTGTCCCTATTTCTACGCTGGCCCATAACACTTGAGCTCTCTACCAAAAAAAGCCCACTGGCAGGGCTTTGCTCCACCGCCTGCAGGCACAGACAGATCCAAATGATTCAAAACATGGTTCCAAATCCACACATATAATGGATAAACCCAATGATAAACCTTCCCCAATATTACCACAAATGGGTGGCAGAAAATCATCCTACCAAATGGCAAGTGTCTTCTTTGGTCTGCAGGGAAACTGCTGATTTTGGGAAGTCTCCAATTTGCCTGATCCATCGCCAGCATGGCGCGAAAATTGAACTCACCGAGAGGTTTGCGCGATGTGTCCTGCAACAGTTGGATGAACTTTGATTTAGGCTTACTTTGTTAAATTTGGAATAGACCTCCAAATCTGAATGCTACGAACATAGACTGCTCTCTTCGATTCCTCTAGTTTCAAGGAAAACCCTCTGGAACCCCCGAATGAAGGGGTTGGTTTTCAGTGGATCCACTTTTTCACTTCCTACAGAAGGACCATCTGTTCGGATGCACTTCTCAGCAGTGAAACTTACACAGAAAAAGGGTTCAAAATGGTTCAAAGGAAACCTTTCCAAATCAACACCGAATCAACAATGAATGGCAAATGAATGTCCCCTCATCTTACCATTTGGGGAGTGTCACGCATGCCTTGTGTTGGTTTCATGTTTGGATTCACCACCCCCCCCAATCCTCACGGGAATTCACCACCGACGGCCCCAGCACCACCAGCTTGAGCCACATCACAATGATCACAAGAACGTTCAAGCTGGAGCTGTGGTTTCCAAAACCAAATGTTAGGTGAACCAAATGTTGAACCGTCTGGTTGGGTATATACCCAGAGCTTGGGTATGCCACACACATCTTGTAATTAGTTTAAACCAAAGAGATGGAGTGAGTAGCAGTCAGCAGTCGGAAGTTGTTCATATGAGCTGCATTCAATCGCCCAGTGCCGAAGGCCAGCAAGGGGTTCTTCCCGCCCATTGGGTACCTGATTGGCAGTTTGTAAAACATGGCAGGGGCGGCAGAATCGCAAAGATCATGTCCACATTCACCACCACATCTTCATCCTCTGCCAAATGTTTGACAAAGCAAGGTACAACCTGTCTCTGCTAAAGCCTGTCCTCCAGGTGAAGGTCCCCATCTGCAGCATTCCATCGATCAAAATACCTCAATCCACAGTGGATCCAAAGCAGCTGGTCGTGACTTGGCCAAGTCCATCCGGAGAGTACCCATTTTTCAGGTCGATTCATTTTTGAGATGCATACATTCATGTGGTGTATGCGATCCCATGGAATGGTGCTTCAAAAATCCCACATTTTCCCTTTGGCCGCCGGACTCTTCTTGTTCAAAATCGAAATCCTCCTCTTCCACCTGTACCTTTGAGGGCACCACAAAGGGCCCCAACTGGGTCTGGATTAGCTCCTGGCAAGGTGGGGATCATGAAGCAACCTCGGTTTGGCCAGGTGGAAATGTAACCATATCTAACATATCACATGTATACATATAGCATGGGTCATAAATCATATGTCAAAAATCATGTTCAAAAAACATATATCATGTATCATATATGGAATTTCTATCATATATGGTATAGAAAACCAAATAAGAACTTCTATCAGCCAGGTATGTCGGTCTTTTTTATTGGGGCGAGCAGATCCATGCATAAACCGCATGGCGCATTGCGGGCGTTGCATCAGGACCTGGTCCATCACTATTCAGCAGGGAGTCGTGCACAGCATTCCGCGCAACGGTTTGGCCGCGAACATGGATGGAGGGTTTCATCGGTTTCATCCTCCCAACTGGCGCCATACCCTGTTTTTCACATTTTGTAGGATTACATAGGGCCCATCAAGGTGGGAACGCTTCAACGCTCGGAACGTTGCTTCAATTTTGTCATAAATTAGGGCATTGGAACATGGGATCGGCGGCCTTGACGATTTTCGTTCAAGGTGGCCAACATACCAACACAAACAAATAAAGCGCAGCACCGTGCAGCGCTGCAACAGATTGACCCAACGGCACTGACAGCATTCCCAAAGAACCAACGTGATGCTGAGAAAATGATTACGATTTTCCAACCAAACCATGAAGCAGTCTGACTGATGATCATGTTTTAGCATTTACTCATCTGATTCTTGAACCGGTGTTTTTGGATACATCCACTGGGATCACGAGAGATCATGAATTCTAACCCCATTTGGATGGAACGGCCCTTTCCAGTTCCAGTCAATTTGGGATCATCCCAACTTCGGTGCTAAACCTTGATACCACCCACCAGAAACATGCCGGTTGCACCGTTGCAGGCCTATCTATGTTTGAATCCACAAGATTTATTGGTTGAAATCTATCCGAAATAGAGCCTGAGGCCAACTGAAGAAGCACAGACCCCTGGACACCTCTGCTAATGATGTTCCTGCACATTGGGATCTTGGTTCCGGCAACAATAAGCTGCCAGGGTCAATCTTGGGTTGATCGCTTCAAATAAGCGCATACTGAACACATATGCAGCAGCTCAAACAAGGAGGTACAAGAGAAACAGCAATGGAAATGTATATGAATTCCTGGCACAAAAGCATCTAAGATGATGTGTCAATCATTTGAGCAACAGACATGTGGGAAGCACAAGCAGAAGGGCATGGGAACAGAACCAGAAGGATGCACACAAGATCGCAACCCAGGAAGAGAGGTTTCTGGTCTTGCTGTTTGCTTTGGTATAAAACAAACTTTGTTGGACCACAAACGGAGCTGTCATTTAAAGTCAAAACCATCACATTTCCACAACCTTCAATTGTGAGGGAACCAACGTGCATTTATATATATATAGACATTTGCACATACACATACCCATACAAAAACAAATACACATACACACACATTTACACTTCCATTTACATTTGCATGTACATGTCCATTTATATTTACATGTATACATTTATACATTTATGCATTTATACATTTATACATTTATACATACATTTTTACATGTTTACATTTATACATACATTTACATTTGAATTACATTTACATTGCATGTACTTCTACATGTGCATAGACACAATATATATATATATATATACATGTACATATTGAGAAATTATAGAATTCCCGAATCATAAATAATCCAATGTGGGGATGATTCCTCTTATCAACCATCCTTTGCCTATGCATATTACCGGTTTACTTGTGGCTTTGTACGGTTATGAACTGTTGATGTCTGCTAGCTGTTGTTGAACAACAATCCTATGAATCCTATAGAATTAGAAGTGGAATACATGTTTGAGGCATGGACATTCATCTGTTATATACACATAGTCCCCATTTTTGGTATGCTTGTTGCTAAGTTGGTTAGAATGATCTGGCCCGTCAGCAATTGTCCTACCACACTACCGCAGGAATTGTTGACCGTCTTGAAGGGGATACAGAGCATATGACCTGAAATTCATGAAACATGACGAAACATTGTTTCAGGATAGCCTCCCAAAATGGATTCCTGTTGGTAGCAACAATGAAAAATTGCCGGCAAGTCTCCCTCACCAAATGATTCGCAAGTCCCCGACAAACCTCTGGTCACATGGGAATTCATGGCCCGACTCCAAGACAGGAGTAATTATATCCTACCGTTCCCAAAACACCAGGATGAGAATATGGTCGTGCAAAACAATTTCACAATAGCAGTAGAAGATACATTGACTTATCATGATTGTTTGGATAATTGTGTCATATTGTGTCCGTTTTTGCGTTTTAAGTTGAATTTCTCGTGTGCAACGCGAGCTTCGTGTGTCATCCTTCCATTTGTCCACTGCGGCTCATGGCACTGCGGCTGCCAGGTGGTGATGAAAAACCCAGGCAAATGAAACGTGGATGTGTCAAAAAATCTGGTGTGTCCAAATGGGGTCTCACCAATTCTACATGAAACCGAGCTGTTTCCAATTTTGGACAAATCCAAAAATTCAGTGGATGTATCTGAGTTTCCACAACTTGGTTAAACCTCTCTTCTGAGGCTTAAAACCAACCCCATTCTTTATAGTTCAAAATCATCATCTGATGGGATCAGAAATGTCCTACGCCTTTGGTCTACCGCTGTACGGCTTAACTGTTTAACGGATCCGGACGACAAACGTGAAAATCCAACTAGTATCCCTAGGTCAACCTCAAGATTTGGGCTGGGTATGGTTCTGTTCGAAGGGACACATTGTGAATAGAAATCACACACAGCTATCCTCACGTTCCAGAGCTACACCCAAACACAAGCCCATGGATGAAGATCATCTTACAACAAAAATGATCAAATCCACCTTGCAATGTGCCGCCGCCAGGCCAGTTCTCCCTTCAGATTCATCCAGGCAAATGGGAGTATCACCCGTCGCTGGAGCGTCGTGGGTTAGTCACAGATTTCACCCTGCGTGAATTCGGAGGGTACAGTACCACTTGGGTTAGTCTTGAAATTGGGTACCTACAAATCCCATGGTTTATCGTCAATACCCGCTGGGAATTGAACATGGCAGTAGAAATCCATCAGTTTCATCAGTTTCAGGGCGTTGAAAAACCCCAGCGCCATATCATTGACTCAACTGGGATCATTGTCCCAGCTACGATGAAACAAGATTTGTAAACACCAACCAGACCATCTCCTTACCAATTGCCAAAAACAGAACCATCTGGTTAGCTCTTCAGCTCATGTGAAAGTCATTGGGGAGAAAACTTTCCCAGGTACTACCAGCAGTGGTGACCGAAAATCTGCAAAGTAAATACAAACCAGTTTGAAACAACCGACCAGTCATGTTGAGACGTTGTCCTCAATCTTTGAGGATGATCCCCCTTCTTGAACCATGATCCATCGCCAATCTTCGAGACACTGCAAAAGAAACTCAGCTTGTTAGGTTGGATAGTAAACATTCCCACTATTGCAAAAGGTTCAAGTCGGATAAAGTATTAATGTGCCGCATGTGCTCAAAAAATGAGTTGGGAGCTGAGGTCACCCAAATTTGCCTGGACTGTGATCGGACTCTCAGATCAAAGGCCCGGCCCAGGAAGGCCGAGCAAGGTAGCATCGACAGGCCATTCAATCACAAAGTCGACCAAACACCGTCAAAATAGCCAGCTAAAATGCGGGAATTTGCCAACATGCATGGGACGAAAAAATTGGTATCAAACAACCAAAAAATATATAGCTGACGACAAACAGGGGTACCAACCATTGAAAAAAAAAAAAAACGAAATTCCGCCCTTAAAGAGATGGAGATTCCAATACCAGCCAACTAAAAGGGGGATATGATAGAACAGCTGTTGAAAGGTCCACAAAACCTACCTGAAATCTAAGCACACACCTGAAATCTAATCACAAGTGTTCTTGTCTTCAATGGGCCATTTTTAGGTGCGAACATGGTGGATGCCATGGGAACTGAAGTCGAACCAACAAGCATTGAATTGAACAGGGTGAACATCAATGTTAAATTTCAAGCAGTGCCACTTTAATATTGACGTCGAATTTGGAGGGGTAGCCGTAACCGCCTACTTGGTTGATCCTGGCAGCTAGTAGTTGATGATTGGGCTCTAATATGTTCTAATGTATTAATTGAGCCATTTACCAACCCATGGCCAACTTCCAGGATTGTCCAGCAGCTTGCGTCTTCCCTTGTCTTTTCATGGTGGTATATGGTGGTGCATTTTCATATCAATTTGCAACTCTCTGCAGGTATCTGGTATCTATCTACTCCATCAGCCAGGTCTCATGAATTGGGGTCCTTTGAAAATCCTGCAAGTTGGTCTCATGCCGGGAATTCAATGCCACAGCCTCCTTGTTTTGTTAACGGTGTTCTCCAATTGAAGGAAGGTCTCTTATCGTTCTTTGAGAATGACCATCGTCGACGAGTCGACATTAGCTAAAATCTATTCGAATTCTGAGCTGGCAGACAAGCTGACAACTCCCTGCATCGTGGGCAACGCCACGTGATGCCGTGCCTTGAACAGCAGCATTAAGAACTGGGACCGGACTGAGACGCCAGCGTTGCACCAAGGTGTAGCAAATTCTCAACAATACCAACCTGAACAACCCAAGAGGAACTACTTCTAACATTTCTAACATGTTTCGTTCATAGACACTTGAGAACTCTTCATATCAAACCATCAAACAGCTTGCAACCAATATCCAAACCGGAAGCAGGAAACTTAAACTGCCTCACCACCTTGAGGGTCATGCGCTTCTCACACGTCGTCTTCCACCGAGGATTAGCCAGTGGGTCTCACGCGAACCAACTTGCACTAAAGGATCCTGACAGCAGGGCACCAATGGGCACCCAGGCAAGCCAAGATCAGGAATCGATAAACGATCTCCGAAACGATTCTATGGATTTGTTTTCCAAGGAAATTTCACAACAGAGCATTGTTTTTAACAACCAAGCACATGAGGGCTTCCCGTGAATTTTGCCAGATTCTATAAGTTCAAACAATTGACAATGGTTTAGTGGTTGGTCGAGCCACCCAGTTTGAAAAATGTTAGTCCATGGGAAGAGAGGAAAGGATGAATGTCACAGCATCTTGGTTTTCAATTGAAATTTGTCAGCAATTATCTTTCGTTGAATTTCCTGAAAAAAGTCCATGAGATCAATTGCAGGAAAATATGGTGTATTCCTGGTACTGTAACCGACGAAACAAAAGGGCAATGTCCTTTCTACCGTATGGAAAATTGGGACTTTGACTGATGAAACATGTGGATATGTCTCATGTCAAGCAAAAAAATACGCTTGTCGAACAAGAACAGAGGTAGAAATTCACGCGTAAGGGACGATCAACCAACAAATCCTCTCAAGATTGCAGCTACAATGTTTCCACAGAGTTCCTGTCCATTGCTCACATGGAAACTGCAAGTTGGACTTCTCCATCTTGTTCCCCAGTAGTTCAAATGCAATTTTGGGGAGTGCCAAATAAGCAGAAACACCCACGTGGTTGACGTATGTCCATTATGGTTGGTGTATATCCACTATATACCCGAGTCCATGGCCATTATATAATGTCAACCCCTAAATGTTTACTTAAACCAATGGGTTGTTTAATCCAGGGGTGTCATTTCAATGAACAGATTGCAATTCTTTCACGCACCTTGACAGTCACGAAAGGTGTACGAATCAGAGTTGACATTCGGGGGATGGGATTAATGATGTGGTAAACCCAATAAAACAGAAAATAAGAATAAAGCAAACAGAACCAGACCCATAAGGCAATTTGTGGGTTTCCAGAAACTTAATAAAGCATCCCAAATAATCCCAAACAGGAATGTATCAGGTGAAGAAAGCTAAACTAGGTCCACCGCCCATAGGCGGCCGTGATGTTTTATAGCATTTTGAATGCTTTCATGTTATTTGAATCCCGCAATTACAAGGCGTTTTAGGGGAAG